>DWPD01000046.1:0-11954 GCA_018251475.1 Euphyes dion | reverse complement strand
CGTTATGGTTACAAAGAGGCGTGAGAGTCATATTTTGTTTTAGGAATGAAAACGTTAATACTATGACATAAGCGTTTTTTTTTGTATTTGAGATATTTTAACCCTTAATAAGGCAAGGGGAAATAATTTCCCACCTAGGAGGTCCGAGTTCAGAAACATTTTTTTACATAACAGCGGGCCCATAGACTAAAGGGAATCATAAAACACGCTTCTATGGTAAAATATTTTTCTTTTTACTGGTAACACTATCACCAATAATGTCAACTAGCGCTGATATGTCAATTTCAAGTTGACGTAACGAAGTTGCAGTGAATGAAAAGTGCAAATTGTTGGACGGTTTATCAGAAAAAATTAATTTTATTCCACAAAAATTTCTGTGAGTAGAGTTTGTGTTCTGTACCTTGTCCATCGATTATTTTAGCGTAACTGTATGGGTTTTTTATTTGGTTTGAAGTGAAGTTTCTATGCAAAACTTTCAATTTATAAAGTGGGAAAATAATTCCCTTAGCCCTATTGCAGCACGGTGGATTATGCATATAATATAAACATATAAAAATTGTCTTGGATGTCAATTGAGTTTGCATTTGTAATTGGAGTAACAGATAGTTTGTTTTTTTTATGTTATGTGTTTTTTATGTTACATATTTTGATTATACCAATCCAAATGAGCAGAAGACATTGCCTGCTTGTTTTTATCCCTTTTTAAAACTACAGGTTTTTTTGTTTTCTTCTAGTGATTGCCAACGATGAACAAGAAAAACAATAAAGAAATAAATGACCAGGAGTTGGAATATATCATCAACAATCTTTCAGATTTATCCGACCCTGACTCCGACGATGATGCCTATTATCACACAGCACCTGTAACTAGCCCAGCAGATTACAGTAATTTGCCTGAAGAAAGTATTATCGAAACTCGTCTCGAAGAACTTTTCGGTGTACAAGAAATCTCACAAAAACATATTGAGGACCTAGAACAATATTCAGTTACTACACTAAGAGATATATTAGAAACAAATAGTGCTGGCAGTAGTGTTTACGATACAACACGACAATTATCTGGTGATCCACTGTTACAAGTAACAGATGAACACCAGGAGATACATGAAGAAAGGGAACAGAATCTAACACAAAGAGAATTAGTAATACAACAATGTATAGATGAGATTTATAATGATAATCATACAATCCTGGCAGATGACACAAGTGCAGGGCCATCAAATATATATAGTAATGGATCGGATCCTCAAATAATGGGACCTCAAAGAATTGTCAATGTATCCAGAACAAGACAACCACGAGAGTGGAAAATTGAAAAGAACATACATAGTATTCCAGAATTTTCTAATCCCATTCGTCCACAATCTACATATAATCACAAAACTAAGCCAATTTCTATTTTCGAAAAGTTTTTCCCTGAGTATTTAGTACAAGTTATAGTAGAACAAACCAATAAATATGCAGAACAAAAAAATAGTAAGAATTATACACCAGTATCAGCAGAGGAAATGAAGGCGTACCTTGGAATATTGATTATGATGGGTCTTAACCCATTGCCAGATATGGAGCTATATTGGTCGAATGATCCTTTCTACAACAATCCAGAAATATCAAAAGTTATGCCAATTAAAAGATTTAAAAAGATTACAGAGAACTTACATATTAATGATAATGAAAAAGAACCAGATAGGAGCTCACCTGATTATGACAAACTGTACAAATTAAGACCCATGATAAAAGAACTAAATGAAGTTTATCAGCAAGAAACAGCAAATTCTAGTCAACAATCAATCGATGAATGCATGGTTAAATTCAAAGGGCGATCCAGTTTAAAACAGTACATGCCCAAAAAGCCGATCAAACGTGGATTTAAAGTGTGGGCACGTTGTGATGCCAAAACTGGCTATTTATATGCTTTCCAAGTTTATACAGGGAAAGGAGACGACATGGAAGATGCAGGGCTAGGACACAATGTGGTCATGAAACTTGCTACAGGCCTTCCTGAAAACACATTGCTAGCATTCGACAATTTTTTTACTGGCTGTGATCTCATGGAAGCCTTGTATGAAAAGAAAATTTACGCTGTTGGCACAGTGAGAGCAAACCGAAAAGATCTTCCAGATATATTGAAAAGATCACAACCAAAACATCTTAGGCTAGAAAAAAATCAATTTGCAGCTGTAACTGCTAAGCCTATTACAGCCATCAAATGGCTTGACACTAGAGACGTTAACGTTCTTACAACTGCCCACCATCCGACTGACACAGTCTTAATAAAACGAACTCAAAAAGATGGAACAAAGAAAGAAATTCTTTGCCCCAATGCTATCGCTTGTTACACTCTCACTATGGGCGGAGTTGATCATTTTGATCATTTCAGATCGTCATATCCGATTAATCGGAAGTGTCGAAAGTTCTGGATGAGATTATTCTTTTTCATGTTTGATGCTTCAATAATCAACAGTTACATAACCTATAACACTACTCACATTGTAAATAACCATTCACATAGAGAGTTCAGATTACGATTAGCTAGAGAGCTGATTTCAAATTTTACCTGTAAAAAAAATCGGCAGGTTGTATTCAAAAACAAAAAGGGCTCTAACTTCGGCGTGCCAGATGAAATTCGCCTCCTCAATGTTGGCATCCACTTTCCTGAAGAAGGAAATACCTACAAAAGGTGTAGATTCTGCAGTACCAAGAAAGAAGAAAAGAGAACGAAAATACTTTGCACAACTTGCAAAGTTGCACTATGTGCAAAAAAATGTTTTAAAACATTTCATGAAGCTTCTGCTCAAAACTAAATTTGATTACATTTTTTTTATTAAACCATGATTGTCATACCTACTTTTCGTTTTAATCATCTCTTTGTTAAATTTTATTTAAATCTACAATTTATTAAAAACGCTATATATAAATGTATTATATATTTATATTATATTATTATTACGCAGTTATGCGCATATTATGTAGGTATATACGTCGCACGCTCTTTTGCACTATGAAATATTTTATAATGATAAAATATTGTTTATAAAACTAAATATCACAGACAAAGGCAGGAGCCAGCGCTATATTTGAATAGTAATAAAAAATGCCAAAATAATAAATACCATAACGGGCCAGGGGAATTATTTTCCCACTTTTTTGACAAACATCAAAGCATGAACGGGCAAAGGGAATTATTTTCCCACTGCAAAAAAGGGTAGTTCCCCCCTTTTCAACCCCCTTTAAATATATTTTTTGGAATCTCCAGTATCAAGTTACTCTTAACACACCTCTTATTTTATTCTAAGTATTACAGAAGCTCGCGCCTTAATAAGGGTTAAAACATTTATAGAAATGTGGGGAGTTCTGAAAACAGACCATAAAATATGTAATATATTAATGAGAAATTTTAATCAAGACTCGCTAGAAAATTTCTTTTGCGGAATACAACGCAATGGTGTCCGAAACTCAAACACACATCCAACCTGTGCTCAATTTGTAAATGCATACAAAACACTTTTGGTCAATAATTTAAGTTCACCCCATTCTGTAAACGCAAATTGTGGAGCAGACAATAGTAAATGCTTACAGTCATTGAAACATCTACTTAATCCCACTAAGGCTCCATCGAGCAAGATGAAATTGTTGACATCAACGTTGATGCAATGGTTGATCATCTCTCAAATAGAGACTGTGACGAAGAACATAATATAATTCATACAGAATCAAAAATGTATGTTGCAGGGTACATAATGAATAAATGCCAAAAAAAATATTTAAAAATTGTCAAATATCTAAAAATATATTCTTGGACAGTCGCAGGGACCTTGCAACATACACATATTTTAGAGATTATACAAAAAAATCTTTAATTTACGCAAAAAAAGAATTTATTAGGTCTGTTAACCTATATATATAAAATATATCAAAATAATTTTATTATGTCCAAGAGATTCCCCACAGGATAGAAATTTAAGAGAAAAAATTATAAGCTACATAAATTTGGATGTGGATTTTTCAATTGTATCGTGTGGAGCACATGAATTACTTTTAAAAAAAGTTAGTATAAATACGGCAATTAATATTGTCGTTTACAGTTGGTGTAAAGGGGTGAATCAAGTATTAACCCTTAAGTGCATAGTTTATCAAAAATTTATCATTTTTTTATTAGTTTATATGCTCATAATTAACAAACGCAATGTTTTTTTTTAAATATTTAATTTCTGATCGTTTGCTAGTCTATGAAATTTCAATACGTGGTTATAAAAAAAAATGCCGCGAAATTTGGTTTTATTTTGACATTTGGCGCCAAAGGTCGAACTTCGCAAAAGTTTACTACAAGGAGTATTTCAGCCGAATACTGTTTATTGAAAAATAAGATATTTTGGTCTAATAAATTGTATTTAGCAAGGTAAGCATCTAAATTTTGTAAGTTTTTATTGGTGTTCAAGTAATTCTTTACGAATGGTCATGTTTTTGCATAAATACTTAGTTATCAAAAATGATAATTTATGCAGTCTCGGTACATATTTTTCCCTGTAAGAGAAGTGTTATAATTATTTGAGTTACCCTAATTTTGCTTCAAATACTAGTGGATTATGGATTTGCTTGAGTTTGCATGGCTTTTTATCCTTTTATAGGGTCCTAGCTGTTACAATAATGAATGACAGGCAGATTGAAAAATACCTATTCCAATTGGAAAGTGGCAAAATATCGGAGAACAAAAACGATATTGATGAAGATTCTCTTGACTATCATGACACATGGGCGAATTAGTTGTAATATATCTATCGGATTGATATCTGACGGACGAAACAACTCGGACGTATGTTAACTGTTCTCTGCTTGTAAAATAATAAAAGTGCGTTTAAGTTCAAGTATTACTGTTCTAAGTTATACGGTTGTGATCGGGAGACTTGTTTCTATGTGGAAGTGAATAAACATTGGTGAATAAGTAAACAACTTAGATTTAAACAACAAAAATAAAGATCAAAATCTTCCACTGACGTATCGTTGCGCTTGTTCATAAACAAAAGGATGGACTTTGGACTCACTTATTGAACACTATTCTTTGCTCGAGCAAACAAGTTCAGTTCGCTAACTTTTACCTTTTTTCGCCACGATACGTATCAGCGTCTTGGTGTAGGGTGCACGTATCTTACCTGTGCGTGCAACCTAAGTTCAAATCCCGGCACCACCAAAATTTTTTTTTTCTTTCTGTGCAGTACACACCATTATAGTTTTTTTTCTTTCCTTTTTGCTATTTAAAATATTAATTTTTTTTTGTTTTTTTTTTAATTATTATGGCACCTACTGAGAAAACATGTGCAGGGTGTCACAACCCACTACCAAAAAAAGAACACATGATCTGCTCTCAATGCAACAAAGGCTATGACTTACCTTGTGCCAATGTATCTCCGAAGCACTACTGCTTATTGGATCAACAGCGAAAAGCCTCTTGGACATGCCTGGAATGCAAAAGTAAACAACCGAAGACTGACAATTCCAACACACCAGTTCGGTCAAGTAACCTGCTGCACATGCGTCCAGTCGACTCTAACGATGATGAGGAAAGGAACAACATTACCTTGCGCACTAAGAAACAGCGTTCAAAATCAGATAGTGACGAGCCCTACATAACTGAAGACCAACTCCGTACAATTCTAAAACAAGATATAACTAAAATAATCAAAGAAGTGGCTTCGCAACAGCTTGAGAGCATAACGAAACAAATATCTGGTTTTCATGAGACTGTTTCATTTTTAAGTAAGCAATATGACGACCTTATTAAGTGCGCACACGAAAAAAATGCCATAATAAGTAGCCTTGAATCGAAAAATGATAACTTGACTCAGGAAGTGAAGTCGTTGTCAGAGAGACTAAGCCAAGCAGAGCAGCATATGCGTGCCAACAACCTTGAAATCAATGGTGTACCGGAACATCGTTCTGAAAGTTTATTAAATATGGTAGAACAATTGGGCAATATCGTCGAAAGTCCCTTTTCAGACACGGATATTCTCCACGTCACTCGCATCGCTAAAATCAACAAAGAAAGTGATCGCCCCCGCTCTATCATAGTTAAATTACGTAGCCAGCGCCGGCGAGATGAACTTCTTGCTGCTGTCATTAAATACAACAAAAAGAATAAAAACGATAAATTGAACTCGGAACTTCTTGGAATCGGGGGACGTCGAGTGCCAGTATTCGTTGGGGAGCATCTCACACCTACAAACAAGAATCTTCATGCAGCAACGAATTAAAAATAAAGCTATTGCAATTAAAAATATCGAAAGCGTAAAACTACTTACATAACCCTGGCTTTAATTAATGAATTGGTACGACAACTTCAAAAATGGCTGTAACTATATACTACCAAAACGTCCGAGGTATACGGACTAAGACTGAGAATGTTCTACAAAATATATTAATTAATAATTATAATATCATAGCATTTACTGAAACATGGCTTAACGCCAATATAGAAAATAGCGAGTTTATAGACAACAGATATACTGTTTATCGTAACGATAGGCTTTGTTCCAGAGATACCAAAATGGATGGTGGTGGAGTAATGCTAGCTGTTAACAAAAACTTTAGTTCGCGTCTTATTACTAGCTCTGATTCTAGAGAAGAATATTTGTGGGTAACAATAGATGTAAAAATTAATGATATTATCAGGAAACTATCAATTTGTGTTTTGTATCTTCCACCACCTGTACAATTGGACTCTCTTAATAATTATTTTAATGTAGCCAATAATTTGCTGGAGGAAACAAAACAAGTAATTATTGTTGGGGACTTTAATCTTAGTTTTATAAAATGGGAGCGTAGCCCAGACGACGCTTTGTTAACAGCAAATAACTATAATTGTAAGCTGGGATACTCATTTGTTGATTTTATATCTATCAATAATTTAAAACAAGTCAACGGAGTTACTAACATAGACGCAAAAATATTAGATTTAGTGCTTACTGATAGTAATTATAATGTTTTAATTGATGTACCCAAAGCCTTAAGTAAAATAGACCCCAAGCATCCTCCTCTCCTTTTGTCGCTACCTGATCACAAGCCGAATTATCTTAAAGCTTCCCTACCTCCTAGATTTAATTTCTTCAAAGCCGATTACAAAAATATAGCTCAGTACTTAAACAACATAGACTGGAGAACCGAACTAATTGAATCTAAACCTGTCGATGTGATGGTTAGCATTTTCTATAGATTTCTCAGGAATGCAATCGAATTATATACTCCTAAGTCAACACCAAAAAGCTCAAAATTTCCCCCTTGGTTCACAAAGTCCCTTATAAAAATGCTCGCTGAAAAAGATAGAATTAGATTAAAATACCGCAAATATAGAAACCCAAGAGATAAATTAGAATATGAACTATTACGAGAACGCAGCCATAAATTACATAATCATTGTTTAAAAACTTACAAAGCCAGAATAGAGGGAAATATTCGCAAAAATCCAAAAGCTTTCTGGCGTTTCATCAAAGACAGGCGTAAAGGTGAAACTACTTTTCCATCTGAAATGCACCTCGGCACTCAAGTAGCGAGATCTGGACCAGATATAGCTGGGCTCTTTGCGGATAACTTTTCTTCTGTCTTTGACCATTCATTGACTTCTACTAAAATTAATAACGTGCACTTTACTCATGATTTATGTAGAATTACTATTAGCGAACGAGAAGTTGTACGTGCCCTCAAAAAATTAGATATATATAAAGGTGCGGGCCCTGATGAAATACCGCCTGTATTCCTGAAGCGCTGTGGAGTTAGTCTAGCATTGCCACTTTCTATAATTTTTAATAAATCATTAGCCGTCGGTATATTTCCTGAGGTGTGGAAGCAGGCAAAGATTGTCCCAGTTTTCAAAAAAGGCGATGCTCAGGATATCAAAAATTACCGGCCAATTTCGATATTGTCCACCCTCTCCAAAATTTTCGAATCCCTAGTATGTCCTTTCATTACACGTCATTTTGATCGATTTATATCCGCTCACCAGCATGGATTTAAAAATGGACGTTCTGTACAAACTAATTTGGTGTCACTAGTATCCAAACTGTCCCACCATATCGACAAGCGCCAACAAGTGGATGCCATCTATACGGATTTTTCTAGTGCGTTCGACAAAGTAAACCATTCAATACTACTACGAAAATTAAATATTTTATATGGAATAGGAAATTCGCTGCTGGAATGGTTCAATTCTTACTTGTCAAAAAGACTTCTTTTTGTGGCTGTCAATGGATATAAATCCTACACATATTTCGCTGAGTCTGGTGTTCCCCAGGGATCCCATTTGGGGCCAATATTATTTTTAGCTTTTATTAATGATATTACTTCGGTCATTAAATATAGCGACTACTCACTTTTTGCTGATGACTTAAAAATTTTCAAAGTAATTAATACTGCAACCGATATCCAATTGATTCAAAAAGACCTTGACAGCATCAGCGCATGGTGTACAGATAACTGCATGGATATAAACCCTAAAAAATGTTCTCACATCAAATTTACGCGTAAAAGGAAAAAACAAGATTCCTCTTATTTATTAAATGCAAACCGTTTAGCGGAGGTGACAGAGATTCGCGACCTAGGCGTAACACTGGATTCCCAGCTCAAGTTTATACCCCATATTGATTTTATAATTAAAAAGGCAGCTAGAATGCTTGGATTCATAAAGAGAAACGCCAAAGGGTTCATATCATATCGTACAAAAATAATTCTTTATAATGCTCTTGTCCGTAGTCATTTAGAATTTTCTTCTGTAGTTTGGAATCCTCAATACTCTACACACATTCAACGCATTGAGAAAATTCAGCGCTCTTTTACAAGGCACTTGGCATTTTACTCTCCGGGAATATCACACAGAGCAAACTATGATCTTCGACTTAAGTATTTCAAAATTGATTCCCTGCAAAATCGGCGCGCGCTTGCAGATGTTACATTTTTGAAAAAGCTAGTAACCGGCATGTTTGACACTTGTGATCTGCTTTGTAACATTCAATTAAAAATCCCGTCCCGATATCCTCGCCATGCTAAAGCCAATCTCTTCCAATTACCCCGATGTAGAACCAATATCCTCAAATATTCTCCACTCCCCCGTATATGCGCAGAATATAACAGATTTTGTACAATTGATAGAAATATTGATATTTTTTTTGATCCTATAAATAATCTTAAAAAGAAAGTCCTCAATTGTTTAACTATTTAACTACAAGTTTTTAATTTTATTATCTTATTATTGTCCGTAATATGTACTTATAAATCAATGTTAGTCACGCCTATAATTGGCATACATACCTGCCCTTTTATATAATATGATGTATAACCTAAGTATGAATATTTGTATGTATTGCTGTTGGTGTGTTATTATGAATAAATAAATAAATATATAGAGCAATCCATCCTTACTAGTATAAGCCTAGAAACAACTGTCTGTCTGTTTGCTACGTTTAAGCTTATTCCAGTAAACCGATTGAGATAAAATTTGCAATAAAGATACAGGCCTTGGAAAGAACATAGGATAGTTTCCATCCCACAAATACTTTTTTTGGGATGATTTTAACGACATTTTACACAAACACTAATCAACAGTACTAAAACCACTATCTTACGCTTTACATTACAAGTATATTCTTTCAGCAAGAGTTACGAGTCGAATCTATTAATGGTCACGCTCAGTGGCCACGTGTGACCTACTAAAGAAAGTGAGAACCCACCTGCCCCCTCCTCCGCCATACATCACGTATCAGGAGCGCGCTTCCCCTTCTAATAAATCTTAGCCCCTTCCGCCTTCTAGGCACTACAAATCGTTGCTGCTGAAACGTAGGTTAAAGCAAAACTCTATTTTTCATTGTTAGGAACTTTAGAAGCAAAATAAGCTGACGCTTGGGTCATCGTCTATTGTAAAGCCACTGACATGAGAAATAATATCTAGTTAAAAAAAACTACAAACACGCTTTTGTGGAAACATAAACTAGCATTAAAAACGAAAGCGTGTTTTTAGGTTATGTTTTAATTATAATTGTTTAATCGCGAATTCTGAAGACCCTAGTAAGGATATCGGGACGATTCTTTCATATTCATATAAAATTCAAATTAATCCGACATTTAAAAATAGTCAAATCGCGTTAAAAAATTCCGTTACAAACTAAATTCATACCTACATACATAATTACAATCGAAGCCAATAAAAGTACATTTAATTTAAAAGTGTGTTAATAATAAGCTGGCGCTTGGGTCATCGTCTATTGTAAAGCCATGAGAAAAAAATTGTCTGTACTTAGATAATTTAAGGTGTGTGATTAGTATTGCTGTCCTTTTCTCTTACATGCAATAAGTGCAATTAGACATGAGACAGAAGATCTCAGCGCTGAAGCTTTTTTCACTCGTTTTATCCTGATACTTTGGCCTTCGTAAATCCATAATATGTATGTAACAAAATATTAACTGAACAATTGTTTAGTTATTTATGTTGAATATATTAGAAAAATATTATTTAGATAATACGTAGGTATTAACGCAAATTCTTTCATTATAATTTTCCCCTGTTTATTCTCTTCGTTGACTCGATTTGAATGCGGGTTTCACTTATGTATTGCGAAACTGATGACTTATTTTCATTTGATCGGTTCAGAAATATATAAAATATTAATAATGTTTGTTTTATTGGAAATTTCCCATGCACATTAATAGTTATGTCAAACTATTTTTATTTCTATTTCAGGTTCCTTCCACAAGGTTCTTACATCAAAGTCTACTCTATGTCTGCCGACCACATAGCGATAAAGATCGCTTACATTATAAGAAATCCGTATGTCTACTACAGCCATTTTAACTGGAAAAAGAGATATTCCATCCACGAGACAGAGGATTTAAAGGGAATCTGTGATCTCTGCGCGAATCTTAATGATCATGTTAAACTTCGAAATTTCAGTGCGTATAAGAATTTTAGGAAATGGTGGTACAATGGTTCTTTGTATGAGAAATGTATTCCCAAAGGTGCAGAGAATTTAGCTGAAGTCCTAGCGTACATAAATAATACCGACAAGTCTATATAAAATGATGGTACTTCATTATTTTACTACTACAACTACTACTAATACTTCTACTTCCATCACTACTTATGCTACTGGTACTGATACTTAGTATTAAGTGTTTATATATATAGAGAACGTACTCAGGGATATTAGCTATCCTATATCCTCTTCTGGGTTTGAAATTATCTCCAAAACAATTTTTATCTAAATCAATTCGATCGATTAAGCGTGAAACGTAACTACAAACGACAAAGTTAGTTACTTTCTTATTATTATAATATTATTAGTATGGGTTTTCAGTTAAATAATATATTAATATACTCGGGTAAAACGTTTGTTTTTATTTTGAAATTGGTTTACGAATTAAAAAAACATGACTTTGTCCATTTAAAGACTTTCAACGAAGCATTTTTTTATTTCTAATCTACTAAAACTATAAATACATTAATTATTAAAATTACTGGGTAATTAAATAAATAATTGATAAATACGCCTAACTCCTCACTCTTACAACCCCAGCCTAGAATTTCCTACGTCTAAGTAGGAACAATACATATACAAAAAGAAGGACACACGTAAACGGAAAACATAAATTTAAATTCGTCATTCAAATTTTACCTCACTGTAAATCGAACCCAGGACCTTTCGAATGGCAATTCAGCCGATAACCATATGCCATATAGGCCGTCAGCTTATGAATGTATTCGTTTCGACCGTCATACATTTTTAAGTTGTTATTGAAGTTATTTTGTCATAATAGTTTTTCGAAGGTTAACCTTTGTTCAAAGTTGAGATGCAACCGAGTATCGGATACGTAACTCCACATAACGCCTATGACATTTACAATCTTACTAATATTATAAATGTGAAAGTTTGTATGTTTGGTCCTCAATCACGCAAAAACGGATGAACGGATTTGGA
>DWPD01000045.1:0-11957 GCA_018251475.1 Euphyes dion | reverse complement strand
TGTTTAGACGAATTTCACTTGACGTGCTGTAAGAAAATAAGCTGAAGGTGGGGTATAAAACAAGCGACGACGAACGAAAAAAAACTTATCCGATCTAAATTAAACTCTATTATCTGGGCAATAACGTTCATTTTATGTATGTGTATCGATATTTTTGACCACTTTGCATGTATCTATGTATTTGACAACACGGTGTATCGATATATTTGGACAGGCTGGGTGCACTCAATAATTTGACCACTTTGGCTGAATCGATGTTATTGACCACTTTGGCTGTATCTAACTATTTGACAGCCTTGGATGTCGCTATCTATATGCCGCCGACTGTACTTTGATAGAGACAGAAATTCTGAAGTTTTTTAAGATCGGTATTTTGTTCGATCGTTCGATCGTTATAATGGCGGATCAGATCAAAGCCGCAAAAATAACACTGGTTCTTTGTCATGTTTTTACATTTAATCCGCTGTACCTATTTAGATAAAATTTAATATGAGAGTAGTTTAAGACCCCGGGAAGGATATAGGGTAGCATTTATCCCGAAATTACGATCTTTAGAGATAATTTCAACGGTATTTGTATTTTCGAGCCCCACGCGAATGAAACCGCGAGCAAAAACTATTAGGTAGTATACTCGTAGTAGAATTTAATTATGGCCTTCATCGGGTAAGACAGTAATTATGATTAATTGTCTAAAATATAACAATTATGAATATAATTTTACGATCAATATTGACATTTAAAATAAATACAAATATAGATATTTACATTTAAAATATTAGTCGTAAAAGTTTTATGTCCTTTACAACCTCGTAGAAAAATGATGATTTAAATTTTAAACTAGTTACTAACTTCGGTTCTCTTCGGTGAATATATTATGTACCTGTTTAGAATTATATAGACAACTCTTAGAGATTATCAACATTCATCGATGTTAGTAAACATCGATGTTATTTCATCGAAAACATCGGCATAGCTATGCTTTATCCTTGATATCGATTTAACAAGAACAATATTGTACTAGCAGACCCAGCAAACGGCGCTTTGCCATATAAAGTATCTCGGCGCGTTTTGTATTCCCGCGCAGGCGTGAACAACCTAAAAACGTCCAGTCACGTGATTCTTTAAATTGACATAACTTTTTTATCTATGACTCCATTGACATGAAACAAACACTACATTCTAAGTAAAGCTTCCCACAATATATTAGTGAAAATCGCATTTAAATGAAAACCGCAAGCAGACAAACAGACAAAATTAAAAAACATCGTTTTGATTTCTCTTGCGTATATAAAGGCCCCCCATTATGATTGTTTAAATATATTTGCCAAGTACAGACAGCGATCAGTTACTATTTTATTATATGTATAGACAAGCTGTGACCGTATCAAAATCGGTTTATCCGTTCCGAGTATTAACCTAAACCTTCCTTCAGAATTGTACTATCTTCTAGTAAAAGCCGTGCAAAAATTCGTTTAGTAGTTTTTGATACAATCGATTACACACAGACACAACTCTTGTTGACTTGTTTTATATTATGTATTATGTATAAAAATACATTTATTGTCTTCTTCCTTTTACATAGTGCTGTCTCTTTCTCAAAAACTATTCCTTCCACCGACAGTTCCTTATAACCCAAATTGTACGGAACATTGGAGAAGTTTCCACTCACTTGTCATCCATAAAGTAATACACAATCCGGTCTCCATCTCCGTCCAGGGAAGCTACCCGCTGGTATGGAATATGTTCAACTCCCACCGGAGGAAGCTGGGTCATTTTCACGTAGTCTGCCCCACACTGGAAACCAAGGGGTAAATGTATGAAGACTCCACTATTGGCTATATTCGGGCAGTGTGGGATACTGATCCGAATTCCATAATGATGGATAAGGGGGACGTTAAAGGGGATAGATCAGTATTTCCCGACCTTTTTTGTGCCAAGCCCCACCTTAAACTTTCGAATTTTTTTTTTATTTTGATTTTTTTAATTTTGATAATCTTTTTTAGGTAAGGCTAAAGGATTTGTGGTGTTCTGGTTTGAGTAGAAGCATTGCTAGCCATGAAAAGACAGAATCCACAATACTGACTCAAGCAATGGCAACAATGTGGTGATGGTGAAAATTACTTATAATTTTACGAACTGTTAATTTTTTTAATTTTATTTTTGAAGTTATACTTCTTTTGGCGCGTTAGGCAAAAATGATGAGGGTAAATTTTTACGATGCGCGTGTGAGATGTCGCCAAAAATTATAATATAATTTATTACAAAACCCCTTATAAATAAATTTACAATTTACTAATGTTATCTTAAAATATAATTGTTACATTTTTGAAACGGAAATAATCAAAGAACGGTAGTCAGAGGTGGGGCAGAGTGGGGGAAAAGTGAATATAAACAGAAGAGCACGGACAGAGCGACACTTGCTCCTGAGACGCGGACTGGAACGTTACTCTGCCCCCTGTCAGTTGTATCTGGCTCTGAGTATCATAATCGACTTACAGATAAGTACCTTGTCTTATGTAATTATTGTAGAGAATTGCTGATGGATTATATATTTTAAATAGTTATAGTTATTCATTATTAGCTATTTAGAGATGATGATTTTTATTTTGTTTATTTGGCTTATAAAAATTAATTATTTTCTTTTTATTCATCATAAATATAAATATCTAGTAAAATTATATTCTAAACAATAAAATTGTACAAATATATATACAATTCGAATAACAATGTAATTTATTGTTTGCAAATCATTAAAATTTATTCATTGATGGTTATAATTGCTAAAATAAAGTGTGTTATTTGCTTATTTATATATATTTTTTGTTTTTATCCGTCCTGACTTTTTACAAACGCTTCATACTGGCCGTATTGGGGTGGTTTAGAATACCGACACCAATTCTGCCGTCCTTACGAAGCATTCACATAGGTTTCGCACCCTATAGACTTAGAACATTTTGCTTCTCAGCAACCCAAGATTTTACATGAAAAGATATTACAGACCCTGTTCTACTGATTACCGAAAGGTAATAAGTCTCTAAGAGGCGCCCGAGTTACTGCACTCTTCCTAAGTAGGACAGAATCGTATGCCGGCAGATCAGGTGTCGTAAGATGCGACAGCAGGCAGCTCCTGTTTGGTGGGAAGCTTTAGCTCAGCGAGCGACCACCCTTGTTTGATTCAGCCCTCAAACTAGTATTTCTACTTGTTGTATTCCGAGTAGATATGGGTCTTGAGAGCCAGATCATTCTTTCTTCTTTGGCTGGCAGAGCATCGATGATGCTGATGTCCGTGACGTAGATCACTTACCTATCTTCAGATGTCTCATCAGTTCGTTTCCCAGCCGGTGACCGCTAGTGGCAAAATTTCTTGAGCGTTTCCGTGCTTTGGAGAGCCTGTAAAGCAGTCGGTCCGGTTGTTATCATTACATAGCAGTCGTTAACAACAAAAAAATTAAGTAAAAGGAAAAGGTTCTCGAAGTGAGTGATAATTAATATCAAATACGCCTAAAAGTAAAAAAAATTAGGAGTAGGTACTTGCAGACTTGGGTCATTATGTTGCTTCAAGAGTAACTAAAATTTTCAAAAGGTTTTCTACAACTACTTTTTACCTTTGTACAATCTACTCGTTCCAAAATGTACAACCCTGTAGCAAATACAAAATAATTCTTGTATGCAATGCAATTACATCTAGTTATGGATACCCCTCAATCTTCATCGGCTTTAGATTAAATATGTGTTACATACACACATATATATATGTATAAGTAACGAGCGACGACGCGCCGTAAAATGTAACAGCTCAGCAATCGTGGCCACCGGATGAGCCCACCATGCATGTATCTTTGTTATGTCTGAGTTCTATTAATAAAGTAGCCTCCAAATCGGCACTACGTTTTTCATTTATAATATCCTCGGTCAAAATTCTGAGATAATACTGTTGAATTGATAATATTGTTGGTTTAAACGCTCGAAACCAAAAGTGGCGCAGCCGGTGAGGATTGTCTCGTTAAAATTCGTCATTAGCATCAAATCTGCAATTTGGACGAAAATAGAGAAATCCTACGAACCAAATAAATATTCTTTTGTGTCAACGAGTGTGTGAAACATCAAGGATGGGAGTCGCAGGCGGCTGGTGAGTACAATTTTTCGCCAATCCTTTGTTCCCAAAATCCTCCCGTATTAATTTTTCTTTAATTACGTTAATTGTTATGTTTGAGATCAAATCTTGCTCATGTAACAGTGTTTAATTTTAGTATAGAAAGATTTGCCTATATGAAATTTTATGGTCTTATTTTCTTTCATTTCTGTGAATGTTGCGTAGAGTAGAGTCAGTGTAGAGACTTAATAATTTAGCATTAAATATTGTAATTTTATTAAAGTGATTCAACATTTATATACAAGTAATCACTTAAAACTCAGTGATAAGAACTCTCTACTTAAGTTAAAGGCAAAAATGTATTAATCTTTTTTGTACATTTCATATATTAATTTTATACAACTCTTAAAAATTTATATTATTTACAACTCTTAAAACCTTAAATTTTATATTTTTACATTAATTTTGTGCTTCAACTGTTCATTATATTATTTATATATGTGTGAAATTCAATAGAATTTAATTTTAATAAAGTGAGTTGCTATCTCTAATAGTTTACTACTCTGTAACTATGAATACTCAAACTATCGAACCAATACCAAAAGAAGTTTTAGACTTAATTCCTTTATTTAATGGTGATAAAAGACAGTTGAACCTTTATATACGGAAATGTCAATATGTGGTTGATCGATTCAAGGGAAATACCGAACAAGATCTTTATGTTTTTAATGCTATTACGAGTAGACTAAGAGAGGATGCAGCCGCGCTTTTATCAGAACGCGAAGATATTGTTAACTGGTCCGCTTTAAAAGAATTGTTAATTCAACATTTTGGAGATCCGCGTAGCGAAGCGTGTATTAATATTGAATTAGAATCTTTAAAAATTAAATCCAATGAAAGTTTTTTAGATTTTTGTAACAGAATTCAAGGAGTTCGTTCATTATTAATGTCAAAAGTAAATTCCATTGATAATAAGGAATTAAAACGCGCTAAATCGATTATTTACAACAATACAGCCTTAAACGTATTTTTATATAACCTTCCTGAAAATATGGTGCGTATCGTTAGGCTTAAAGCGCCCACTACCTTGGAAGCAGCCTTAAGCGTTGTCCTTGAGGAAGTTAATTTCCTAGAACAATACAATGCGCGCAACCGCATTCATGGTAGTAACCAAATAGGAAACAAATCGTTGATACCCTTTGAGCCAAAATTTAACTTCCCCCAAAATGCACAAAAATTGGTACCTGGATTTATAGGTCAAGGTCAATCGTCCCGACCTGTATTCGGTTATCGTCCTCAACTAAGTTTACAACCAACACAGTTTGGTTATAGACCACCTCAACAGCTTGGTTATAGACCATTCCAACAGTTTGGCTATAAGCCACCTCAACAATTTGGCTATAAGCCCCTTCAACAATTTGGCTATAGGCCACTCTTACAGTTTGGATATAAACCACCGCAACAATTCGGAAACAAACCGCAGCAACAATTCCAATCGAATATCCCTCAGGTTTTAAAAGACCAAGACGTTTCGATGAGAACGGCCCCATCTAGGCCACAACAGGGTTTTAAATTAAATGAACTTAATATGGATGATTATGAGTGTGAATACAGTCCGTATATGAACGAGTATGAACAATATGACGAGTATTACAGTGACGAGATATTAAATAACTATGACGACTCTACTGATTTAAATGACATGGACAGTTTTAACGTACCTAACAATGAATTAGAATTAACAAATGATAGTCAAAATATAAATTTTCGGAAAGATGCCTCGAGCAAGGACACGAAATCTTAGAATTAAATTGTGATCCTAATCTAAAGCTTCCCTACATTTATCTAGAAGAAATAGACGCGAAAATGATGATTGACACTGGGAGCATGAGATCTTTTATAAGTCCCCGAAAGGCTTACGAGTGTTTTAGTGAATATATTACACATGAACATTTTGTAGTAGTTAGCACCCATGCTTCTAGTGTACATGATAAGGTAATAGAAATTCCTCTCTTACCTACATTTGCAAGCGCTAATTGGCATAAATTTTATTTATACGATGTTGATCCAAGATATGACGGGCTTATTGGTAATGACCTTTTACAACAATTAGGCGCAGTTATTGATTTAAAGAATCAAATATTAACAACTAGCACTACTTGTATTCCTATAATAAATAATAATCTAAATTACATCATTGATATACCACCACGAACAGAGCAACGAGTTAAGCTACCAATTGATCAGCATTCGGGTGATGCTGTAATAGATTTTCACGAATTTGGTAATGGTTTGCGTATGCCTAGCGCTTTAGTCAACTGTGTAAATGGATACGCATGTACAGTAATTCAAAATTGTTCAGATAGTTCAAAACGACTTAATATAAAACATCCATTTCCTGTAACAAAATACGTAAGTTTTGACTGTAATGTAAATTTTATTCATAATGACATAGAGACAGACAAATTACTTGAAGACAATTTAAATAAACTTCGACTTGACCACACAAACGAAGAAGAACGCGAAAAAATTTATAGACTCTGTAAAGAATATAAAGACATATTTTACTGTGACCAAATTCCCTTGACATTCTCTAATTCGGTAAAACATCACATACGAACTAAGAACGAAGACCCTATATACGTGAAACCATATAGACAGGCCCCGTTTGTTCAAAACGAAATTAACAGACAAGTTGACCAATTATTAAAAGACAATGTTATTCAAGAATCGCATTCGCCTTGGAATGCCCCAGTTCACTTGGTGCCTAAAAAAACTGACGCATCTGGTGAAAGGAAGTATAGGATGGTTATTGACTTTAGACGACTTAATGAGATTACAACGGATGACAAATACCCACTACCAAATATAAATGACCTTTTTGACAAGTTAGGGAAAAGCACTTACTACACTACACTTGACTTAGCAAACGGATACCATCAAATTGAACTAGACGAAAATGATAGACAGAAAACAGCTTTTTCTACACAAAATGGACATTTTGAATTCCTCAGAATGCCGTTTGGTTTAAAAACTGCCCCAGCGACATTTCAGAGGACTATGGACAACATTTTACGTGGTTTACAAGGGTTACACTGTATGGTATATTTAGACGACATTATTATATTTGGAAACAGTCTTGATCATATGATTCAAAATTTAAGAACGGTTTTTGACAGACTAAGAGCGACTAACATGAAGATTCAATTAGACAAATCAGAGTTTTTACGTAAGGAAGTATTATACTTAGGGCATCAAATTACTAAAGACGGACTGAAACCTAACGATGACAAAATTATGGCAGTACTAAAATACCCTTTACCAAAAACTACGACTGAAATCAAAAGCTTTCTTGGACTGATAGGATACTACCGACGTTTTATCAAGGATTTTGCAAAGATTACTCAACCATTGACTTCATGTTTGAAAAAACGTAACAAAATTGTAATAGACCAAAAATATATTGACGCATTTAACAAATGCAAGGAACTTTTGACACATGCTCCCCTTTTACAATACCCCGATTATGACAAACCTTTTATACTTACTACTGACGCATCGAACGTAGCTCTTGGTGCAGTTTTGTCGCAGGGAGTAATTGGCAGCGATAAACCTATTGCGTATGCTAGTCGCACCCTTAGCGATACTGAATCCCGTTATAGTACGATCGAACGCGAATTGCTTGCTATAATATGGGCGGTCAAACATTTCCGACCCTACTTATATGGTAGGAAATTCTACATATACACGGATCATCGACCTTTAGTATGGCTTCGATCTCTAAAAGATCCTAGTAGTAAACTGACACGTTGGGGACTTCGCTTACAAGATTATGATTTTGAATTGATTTATAAAAATGGCAAGCAAAACACAAACGCTGACGCCTTTTCTAGAATAAAATTAAATGCTTTAGATTCAGTAGATGATAATCAATCGCTAGTAGTTAATGTTGATGAAAATTGTACAAAACAAAATAATTTAAAAAGTAGAGTAACAGAGAAGTCCAATTCTAAAGACAGAACAGAGCGCAGTGATTCTTCGACTATAACTATATCAGACATGAGTAGGACATTAAGTGCAAGTAGTATGGAAATCGTGGATGAAACTATTATGGAGGACCCCGTATCTGAATCTAGTAAATCATGTACAATACATTCAGCTTTAACTGAATCCATTGGAATACCCATCTTACACGAAGCTGTAGACAATAAGCCAAATCAAATTTTAGTATTCTCATGGCTCAGAGATAAATTACAAGTAAAGGATCTCTCAAATAAAAACAGAGAGTGTTAAAAGTTTTCCTACCAAAAGATAACCCAGAATTAGTAAAAGAATTTTTAAAAGAGTACATAAAATCAAAAATTAAATATTTCATTTATTTTGAGGACAAGGAATATCGTAGATTATTCAGTAATGTAATTATTCAAAATTTTAAAGAAGGTCTTGATCTTTATGAATGTACAGAAAGAGTAATATACGTTGAAGATGAAAGAGAACAGAGAGATATAGTATTTAAATGCCATGAAGGAAAGACATGTCATCGTGGCATTAAAGAGACACTAGTTAGGCTTCGTAGAAATTATTATTGGGATAAAATGCAAGAAACAGTAACAGCAATTATTAATAGTTGTGAGGCATGCCGAAAAATGAAGTATGATAGAAGACCTATCAAACCGGCGTTACAATTGACGCAAACTCAACATGCTCCATTTCAGGAACTATTTATAGATTTATTCAGTATTGAAGGAAAAAGTTATCTTACCCTTATAGACGCCTTCAGCAAACTTGGACAGGCCATTGAAATTTCTAACAAATCTACTCCAGAGGTCGTCCGAGCCTTAATGAAATATTTTTCTTACTATGGTATCCCTAGAAAAATAAATTCAGACCCGGGTACGGAATTCAACAACGAATTAATGAAGGAATTTTTAAGTTTACATAAAGTAGAGCTTCATATCGGCACGCCAAACAACCCTAACTCAATGGGCTTAATTGAGCGTTTCCATTCAACTTTGATTGAAATATATAGATTGGCAAATTATGAAAAGAGGTGTACTGATGCGGCATCCACTATGACGTATTCGGTTATGGCTTATAATCATACCATTCATTCTGTTACTGAACTTACTCCATTTGAAGTTGTGTTCGGGCATACCGATGCAAGTAGTCCCTATAGTATAGAGTTAGAAAAGCAATATTTCCAGAAAATGATTAAAGATCATGCAAAGCGTATTAAGGTTATGTATAAGCATCTTGCAAATAAAATGGTAGCGATTAAAGAAAAGCATAGGGAAAGGAAAGGTGGTGAAGTAGTTAGATTTAATGAAGGCGAGACTATTTATGCAAAAGATGTTAATAAGCGTAAAAGTAAGGATAAACCTAGATACGTAAAGGCAAAGGTTGTAGGTCAAGCGGAAAAGAATGTTCTTCCCATACAAATAGGAGAAAGAATTACTAAGACTCCTATTAAAAATATCAAACGCCCTCCGCAGGTGGTATGGCGTCCTGCTAGTGGTGATCCCATCGCTGGCCCTTCATCTGCAAAATCTTGAAGGGAACCCTGGAATATTCCCCGTAAAAGAGGGCCAGGCAAGTATTCAAGTTGGCCACTGGACTATAATCAAAGTTGTAAGTCTAGAACAGATCTATGATGATTTAAATCGCATATCGATTAACTACCAACAAATGTGCAAACTTATTGATTGGAACGCATCATATTCTCAAGAATTTATAGACATGAAAATTCACACAGACTTTATACGCGATATAACTGTAGAAAAGTACCGGCAACTTGTTCCGCAGAAACGTTCTAAGAGAGGACTTATAAATCCATTGGGTTCTGTTATAAAATTGATAACGGGAAATTTAGATCACAATGACGCAATGAGGTATGAAAAACTTATTTCGGAACTAAAGCACAATCAAATTGTTACTTCGGAAAAATTAACAATAGTCTCCAAGATGTTTGACAGTTTTATTAATGTGACTGAAACTATAAATAAGAATACTGTAAATCTTCACAATCGCCTGACAAAGATTGAAGTCCTTATGAAAGATTTAAGTAGTAAGCAAAATGATTGGATTTTCATAACTTACCTCACAGGATTATTCTCGATATTCACAAGTAGTTTTCGTACAATCTTTGCAAGGCTAAGTGAAATTGAAACAGCGTTAGCATTAAGTAAGATCTCAATATTACATCAATCAATTGTAAATTCTACAGAACTTCTGTATCACCTAAATTTGATTTCTAACCATGAAAATTTAATATGTCCACCATTAGAGGAAAATTTATTAAAAATCGAGGAAACTATCTGTGTAAAATCCTTTATTAAAGATACTAAGATAACTTTTATAATGGAAGTCCCGTTTACTGATAAATCATTGTACAATTATTTTAAAATATATTCCTTACCAATTTTCCATGAGACCGAAAATAAAACCTTAACTATAATCCCTAAATATCCTTACCTTCTGGCGAAAGGAATTAAGTACTTACCGCTTATAAAACCCTGCCGTCAATTATCTTCTGGTGATCAGTACCTCTGCAACGTGGATAGTCAAGCTTTATACTATGAACTTACCTGTGTAGAGCAGCTAATGAAATTTGAGAAAGATCATACACCCTGTGAACAGCGTGAAATTCAGATCGAAGAGATCAGGGCCCAGGAAGTCAACGCAAATAGCTGGATTCTTTATAGTAGATTGCGAACAACCCTCACTAAGCAATGTGGTGACGAGATTAGCAAACAGCTTGTATTTGGTACTTACCTGGTAACAATGGATGAGCCCTGTGAACTGCTAATCCATGGAATAAAATTACGTCGTCGTGTTTTTGTGGAATCGGATGTTGCAGAAAAGATTCCAATTGTCGCGTTGCCCCAGTTGAACGTCAATTACACTCTACCCGAAGGAAGTGTTAATATGAAGGGAGTTAGTTTAGACGAAGTGAAATATATGGCATTTTCGTTAAAGCATAGTGAAGTGATAGAAGATGTGTTGAATAGACAGAAAGACTTTAACTTCAGTGTTAATTTAGGATACGTAACTTTAGGTTTAACAATTTTCTCTTTTCTTTTATTTTTGATTTATATAATTAGGCTAAAATTGCCGAAATTTTTACTGTTAAAGAAAAATTCTCGGAAGGATTCTCAACTCGAACCTTCCGATAATTTCCCTCTTAAGGTCGGAGGAGTTATGGATACCCCTCAATCGTCATCGGCTTTAGATTAAATATGTGTATGTAGTATAGTAACGAGCGACGACGCGCCGTAAAATGTAACAGCTCAGCAATCGTGGCCACCGGATGAGCCCACCATGCATGTATCTTTGTTATGTCTGAGTTCTATTAATAAAGTAGCCTCCAAATCGGCACTACGTTTTTCATTTATAATATCCTCGGTCAAAATTCTGAGATAATACTGTTGAATTGATAATATTGTTGGTTTAAACGCTCGAAACCAAAAGTGGCGCAGCCGGTGAGGATTGTCTCGTTAAAATTCGTCATTAGCATCAAATCTGCAATTTGGACGAAAATAGAGAAATCCTACGAACCAAATAAATATTCTTTTGTGTCAACGAGTGTGTGAAACATCAAGGATGGGAGTCGCAGGCGGCTGGTGAGTACAATTTTTCGCCAATCCTTTGTTCCCAAAATCCTCCCGTATTAATTTTTCTTTAATTACGTTAATTGTTATGTTTGAGATCAAATCTTGCTCATGTAACAGTGTTTAATTTTAGTATAGAAAGATTTGCCTATATGAAATTTTATGGTCTTATTTTCTTTCATTTCTGTGAATGTTGCGTAGAGTAGAGTCAGTGTAGAGACTTAATAATTTAGCATTAAATATTGTAATTTTATTAA
>DWPD01000044.1:0-12073 GCA_018251475.1 Euphyes dion | reverse complement strand
CGAGTACTGTAAATGTATCCAGTAATGTTTTTTGCGGTTGGCCACTAACCCCTCCACCAATCCGCACTGGAGCAGCGTGGTGGATTGTGCTCTAGGCCTCTTCAGATGCGAGGAGAGATCCGTGCTCTGTAGTGGGCTAACATGGGTTGACGCCAATGTTTTTTAGAAATTTAAGGATCAAGATTATTCCAGAAGGTTATATTTTATATTATGGGTATATGGATGTATTAGTGAATTTAATATCTGAGAAATGAGAATCTTATAAGCAAACAGCGTAATGTTAACATACCTTTAGGGCACACTTTGGTGCTTTGTCAACTTCTTCTTGCGACTCTTTGTACATTCCTGAAACATAAAATATGACAAAAATAGTTTCATATATACGACAAATATAAACTAACTATCAACCTATAATTGTCCCTCTGCTAGTAATTAATAATTTATATTAAATACGAATACGTTTTTTTTTACAGATAAAATGGCAGTGCATATAGGCTTTACGTGACTAGTGGCCATTTCGCTGAACTCGTTAGCTTCGACCCCGTAGCTTAGTTGATAGTGACCCTGCCTACGAAGCAAGGGGTCCCGGGTTCGATTCCTGGCCGGGGCAGACATTTATGTGACAGATAAATGTTTGTTTTCGGGTCATGCCACCCGCGACACAGGGAATCCTAGTGCCGGGGTATGAGTGTGTAAGAGTTATTTATTAAAAAAAATATATATTTAAAGCCGCCTATCTTATGGGTGCATAAAATAGGCCCACCCAAAATGTCTACCTTTGGGGATTTTTAAGGGAAGCGCCACTTTGATATGTTGCATCATCTAATTACTTACCCAGATAGAAGTAGCAAACGGCTAGATCTAGCGCGATATTATCTGCAACGCGCGTGTCCAGTTGGTCGCGGGATTGCGCCTCCAGGTAGCTGTCCAGAGCGGCGCGGTACTCCCCCAGGTGGAAGTGGCACCACGCCGTCCATACACCGACCCAAACCTCTGTATTACCCTCATGCTTCAAGAACTGAAACATATAAACATATCTAACACACTCGTACTTGGACAAGATTACCCTGTGTCCTACGTATTCAAACTAATCAAATCGTGAACAAAAAAGCGAGAAATCAAATCCAAGTCCTCTAGTTTTGCAGACTAAAAAACTAACTAACTAACAACCCATAATCGTCCCACTGCTGGGCTCGGGTCTCCTCTCACATTGTGAGGGGTATAGGCCATAGTCCACCACGCTGACCAAGTGCGGATTGGCAGACTTCACATACCTTTGAGAACCTTTGAGAGAGGGAACTCTCAGGTATGCAGGTTTCCTGACGATGTTATCTTTCACCGAAAGCAAGTGACAATTAATAAATTACTAATACGCACATAATTCGAAAAATACGAGGTGCGTGCCGAGTTCGAACTCACGACCTCCCGTTCGAGAGATCAACGGTCGAACCACTAGGCTATCACATAGTTCTGCAGGCAGAGTGTCAAATCGTAATGACATTTATTTAAAAATTGAATGAAACCAATGTTGGGGCACCTCGGAATATTCAGGTTGAAGAAATAAAATTCAGATTGTCTGATCACTGTAGCAGTATTCGCTTTATTCGACTGACGGTGAGCAAGTGAGAAACGATGGATCGCGGCCAATATAAGTGACGCAGCGCCTGATACAATGCATTTGCAATTGCACGTACCTTATTATTCTAAACATACCCCCAGCCGTTGAAAGCTAGTCTTTCAACACATATCTAAAAGAGGACAAATTTTTGAGAACGCTCGTCGAACCACGCCCGTAGCTGTTTTCACATCCGCTACTCTGCTGATACCGTCCGTTCCTGGATGAAGACGAATCACGCGACCCAGCTTCCACTTCAGCGGCGGCAAATTGTCATCTTTGATGAGAACCAGGGAGTTAAGCTTCAACGTGCCCTTACAGGAGCGCCATTTGACTCGTTGCTGAAGCTCGCTGATGTACTCCTTGCTCCATCTTGACCAAAAGTGCTGGCGAAGTTGCTCGATACGCTGGTAGCGAGTCAGGTGACGAACGGAGCAGTCTTCGATGTCCTTGGATGGCAGGGAAGTTAAAGGCCGTCCGATCAAAAAATGGCCCGGGGTGAGTGGCATTAAATCGTCGGCATCCGAAGAGAGAGGCGTCAGCGGTCTTGAGTTCAATATCGCCTCAATTTGAGTCAAAGTTGTGTTAAGCTCTTCGTATGTTAAGTTACAATGTCCCAGCACTCTAATTAAGTGGTATTTTGTCGATTTAACACCTGCTTCCCATAAACCACCCATATGCGCCGCATAGGCTGGTATAAAATGAAATTTAATGCCTTCGTTAGCCAAACCTTCAGGAATAGAACTCGAATTATCTTTGAGAAATTTTGAAAGCTCACGAAATGCACCTACAAATGTTGTTCCATTGTCGGAATAAATATTAAGAGGCTTCCCTCTTCGCGAGATAAACCTACGGAGAGCCTGCAGATAACTGTTGGTAGTCAGGTCACCGACCAACTCTAAATGAATGGCTTTCGTTGTAAAGCAAATAAACAGTGCAATATAAACCTTGACTAGTCTACATCCACGACCCTGACGACTGACAGAATTAATGGGACCGGCATAATCTACGCCTACGTTCTGGAATGGATAAGCAGCTGGCGAAAGTCGATCCGATGGCAAGTTTCCCATTTGCGGTACAACGGTTTGTCCCTTCATACGCTGACAAAGAAGGCAGTTTCGATAAGTGGCTTTAGCAAGGTTTCTACCACCTAACGGCCAATAGGTCTCTCTAATAGTCGCTAATAACATCTGAGGTCCAGCATGCATTAATTTAACGTGCTCTCTTCTAAATAAAAGTTTGGCAAACTGATGAGAGGACTTTATTAAAATTGGATATTTTTTCTCGAAATCAAATTTAGAATTAGATAAGCGACCGCCAACACGCATTATTTTATCATCATCGAGAAAAGGATTAAGTTTCAAAATTGAACATTTATTAGGTAACCTACCGTCATTTAATAATAAATTATATTCAGAAAATGATTCAGTCTGCGATTTAATTATAATAAATTTAAATGACTCCTGTAACTCGTCAGTGTTTAAATAGCTAGTAGACGCATAACGCTTTCTACACGCCTTTACAAATCGTAAAATATACGCAACTACACGTTGAAGTCTTAGCAAACTGGAAAAACGTTTAAAATCTATGAAATTATCTTCATTATCAATGACAAAAGAATGAAGTGAAACTTCTGCCTTTATTTCTGGTAAAGACACATGAGATTTTGGTGGTGAGGGCCAGAGTTCTTTATTTTCTAATAAAAATGAAGGACCAGTCCACCACATATCCAACGTCGGCATGGAGTTGATATCTGCACCACGTGATATTAAATCGGCGGGATTATCATGGGTCGGTACGTGTCTCCAGGTGGCTGAGCTAGTAGTTTCTAAAATTTCTGCGACACGATTGCGCACAAATGTATTTAACTTAATGGGCAGCATCTTCAACCAACCAAGCACTACCATTGAGTCAGTCCAAAATGTCACGTTAGAGACTGGAGCGCGTATTGACCCAACCACTTTTTCATAAAGGCGACTTCCTACTAGAGCAGCACTCAGTTCAAGGCGAGGAATAGTCAAGGGCCGTATCGGCGCAACGCGACTCTTTGCTGCAAGTAGCCTAACCTGTACACCATGATTGTTGACACTGCGCATGTATACACAAGCACCGTAAGCTTGTTCTGATGCATCAGTAAATATGTGGAGCTCTAAGAATTGATTTGATTCACAGACAACGTGGCGAGGGATCCGAAGCGCATCAAGCGCTGGTAAGGCATCAATAATGTGTTTCCAGGCTTTACTGACGTGGTCTGGCAACACATCATCCCATGAAAGCTTTTCCAACCAAAGTCTTTGCAATAGATGCTTCATGCGTATAACACAAGGTGATAACAAACCTAACGGATCAAATATGCGAGCTATGACAGCTAGTATGTCACGCTTTGTAGTCGCGGGCTGCTGAGGGATACTAATAGGAAAGCGCAGGTCATCAGATTGCGTAAGCCAACAAAGTCCAAGTGTCTTTGCCACCTCAGTCTCCCCCATATTTAAATTGAGAGACGAGTGCATAGACGCATCTGGAAGTAGGGTTGGCTCATTGGACTTCCACTTGCGTAAAGGCATGCAAGCAGAAGCAAGAGCATCAGTGACCTTATCACGCAAAATGATGGCTCGGCTTAGGTCATCCTCACCTGTCAGAAGGTCGTCGACATAAAAATCATGAATAATGACCTCTGAGACACTTTGATCAGCACACTCTAGACCAATTTGTTTTAAGCACCGTGTTGCTAAATATCCGCCGTTAGCAGTACCGTACGTTACGGTTGTCAACTTAAAAGCCTTAAGAACACTATAGGGGTCATCACGCCAAACAATTTGTTGTAAGTGCCTGTCTGAAGGGTGTACAGACACTTGTCTGTACATTTTCTCTACGTCTGCAGAAAGTGCATATTTATAAAGCCTAAACCTTAGTAATACAGATAATAAATCATCTTGTACGGTGGGCCCTACCATCATTATATTATTAAGGGAAACTCCCGAAGTACTGGGCGAGCTCGCATTGAACACTACTCTTAATTTAGTACTTGTACTATGTTCACGCAGCACGGCACTGTGGCTCATAAAGTAACAATCAGTTCCTACGTTATTAATATCACTTTCAGTCATGTGACCTAGTAGTGCGTACTCGGACATAAAGTCTTTATACATTTTATAAAATTCAGGACGATTCTGATTTCTACGTTCAAGTGACAGAAAACAACGTTTTGCTCGTTGCAATGAATCGCCTAACATATCTGTGGAATCCTTCAATGGAATCCTTACGCAGAAACGACCGTCTTCCAACCGCGTTGTGTTTTTAATAAAATGTTCTTCACACATTCTCTCTTCCTCCGAGTAGACAGATGACTGATGGCGAACCTCTTCAAGCTGCCAAAAACGCGTTAACTGGTTTTGAACGTCATCGCAACAATTAATTATGGGTGAAGAAATATCATTACCTGACAATTTAACAAAATTGCATTTAATAGGTGAAGAAGGACTCGACAACAAGTAGCCGCCATTAACCGGGCCACAAACTAGCCATCCCAGTCTAGTTTGACAGAGTGTCGGTTTTCCGTTACCTAAGGATATTCTTTCCGGTCCTAACAAATTCCAAAAAACATCTGCGCCAATAATAACATCAATAGCAGCAGGCGTATAAAACTTAGGATCCGATAATTGGATATCCGAGGGAATATTTAAATTACGTACGTCTATTTGTCTCACAGGAATGTTATCGGTTATCGCCGGCAACACAAAACATTGAAGCTCGGTACAGTAGTTTTCATTTAAAGACTTCATGTGCACGCGACACATCTTTCCTACGCGAGAAACCGAATTATTTATTCCTTGGACAGACTTACTGACTTTAACGAATGGTAAATTCATGAGTTTCTGTAGTCTTTCAGTAATTAAACATGACGAGCTACCAGAATCAAGCAGCGCGCGAGCAATAAACTCACGGTTATTGTTATCATACAACTTGATTTGAGCCGTCGATAATAAAACATTGCCGTCGTAACATAAACATGACTGCGGGCTGCCGCTGCCGTGCGTATGCGCAATGACGTTTGCCGAGAGGGCTACGGGAGCGCCGCTCACGGGAGTGAGAGGGCGAGTCGCGACCTTGACATTGAAATCACTTCGCTGAACGTCGTTAATTGTCGGGTCAATTATTTCAGTATGGTTCGGTTTGTGATCTGTAACATGTACAAGCGTGTGATGTTTTCGTTTACATATTTTACAGCCAGGTTTTTTACAGTTATTGGAATAATGACCACGACGAAAACAATTGTAACAAATCTTATAGTTGTGTAGTGATTTGAATCTATCGCTGTTACTCATAGACAAGAAATGAGGACAAGTATTTAAACTGTGATCAGATTTGCAATTCGGACAAGAAGAACTAGATGAAGTCGGTGAACCTGAGTCCACTGAAACCATAGCTTTTATTTTGTGGTTTTTGGGCTGCGAGTGAACAGGTACCGTTTTTGACTGAACTGCATTTCTCAACTCTAAATTTTCTAAAACATCCGCCCTATTTTGTAAAAATTGAATGAAATGATCTGTAAATAAAATTGATTGATTTTTGTCTAAACTCCCTTTAAACTCTTCCCATTCACGTGACGTTTTATTATCTAATTTTTGACTGATTATATAAATTAATAACGTGTCCCAACTAGTAACTGGTTCTCCTAATGCACTTAATGCTCGAATATTTTTATTTACTTGGTCGATTAAGCGTTTTAAGTATACAGAAGATTCTTTATTGAGTTGCTCTAAATTAAATAAGGCAGAAACGTGATTTTGAACTAGTAAACGCTTGTTGTCAAACCTTTCACAGAGAAGATTCCAAGCCACTTCATAATTTTGAGCAGAAAATTCATATGAATGTAACATCACGGCTGCTGAACCATCCAAGGACGATTTTAGGTAGTGGAATTTGCTAATAGGATCAATATCGTCGTTGTTGTGAATTAGACTAGTAAAAGTATCTCGAAAACCTAACCAATTTTCATAGGAACCAGAAAATTTTGGCAAATTTATCGTAGGTAAATGCACGGGCTTGGAACCTCTGCGGCTAGATATTGAGGCTTCATCGCTCGATTTGGAAAACGAATTTATTAAATGTTTAGCTTTAGCTAGTAAAGAAAAATATTGTGACTCAATCTTAATCCGTTCAGCCGATTCACTTTCGGGGTTTTCCAATGAAAGTTCTAATTCTAGCTGAACTTGTTCAAACTCCTCATTGAATAATTCCTCCAATTTTGTGATACGCAATTGAAGTTCTATTACCTGAACGTCTGTCAGTTCTGAAGGTGTTAAAGATGATAGAAAGGCTGAAAAAACAGTTAATCTCCCCTTGTATATTCCACGCTTCTTTTTTAACTCCTTTACATCCGTCATTATGGGAAGCAAATGCCAAACGACCTGGAATTTATACAAATTAAAATGTTAACTAAGATTTAATACCTTATTGAGTTACAATTATGTAGACACTAAGTGGGACTAAGTTCAAATACAGTTTTTATTCAATGTAATTACTAAGTGGAATAAAAGATAAGACACAGCTTACTAAATGTAATTAATACTCACACAATTAAAGAATTTACCAATTTAAACATAAATTACTGCTACTAATAAATATGTGATGGAATATCTAAGTATTTACTACCTACTTATATACCTAATGGACAATAAAAGATGTATTACCAAATAAATCCACTGAGTGGCATAGTTACACAATGCAGTGAGCTAATTTAGGTTTAATTTTTAACTAATAGCTAATTAACGTAACTTTAAGCTACTGTACTGTATTTTAAGTACATTAACTATTGTTTTAAACAATAAAATAAACCTAATGCAATGTAACTACGTAGGCACAATAAGTGAAATATAATGGTAGAAGTACTGACCTTATATATTTAGACAATTTCCTGAATATTTACCTGAATATTGAGTGTTGGGTGTAATAAATACAAATAAATAATTACGGCTTAACACTTGAAATACACTTTGACTCTTGCCGGTGTGCTGGATATAACCTTTATGTCGACACGTCGTCACCGATATGTGTATCTTCCCGTATTTTATCGCCTTTAACAGTTTTTAAATATATTCTGGATTACTATCTTCATCCGGCTCGTAATGGACCAATGTTGGGGCACCTCGGAATATTCAGGTTGAAGAAATAAAATTCAGATTGTCTGATCACTGTAGCAGTATTCGCTTTATTCGACTGACGGTGAGCAAGTGAGAAACGATGGATCGCGGCCAATATAAGTGACGCAGCGCCTGATACAATGCATTTGCAATTGCACGTACCTTATTATTCTAAACACCCCCTAAAGTCCAACCGTACGTCCGAATCGAACACCAGATTCACGTGGGGGGCGGACACGTGAAAATAAATTGACTGGCACGGCTAACACGGCACTGGTGACCCATTTAATATGGAGACTAGGTCAAAAAGTAAACGTTTAGGGCCGCTTCCCGGGGGCAATCGCCGGGGCACACCTGGAGCTGACGCTGGGTGTTTCAGCATGCGAACCGTCAGTGGAGAGGACTCGAGTCGGCGGGCTCCCTCCGGGTATCCCGAAAATGCTACAGCCGACCAAACCCAATACAATAATAGGGCAAATTCACCCATTTCAGTCAACGAACCTTATAGTCCATCTACAGCATTATACATTCCATCACCGATGTCTTCCACGGACGAACGTATACGTGGTACACCTATCCCAACCTTAAGTGTTGCACAGGAGGCGAATGCCTTTTTACCTGAGTCCACTAAGGCTGGAAAACCAAGAGTGCGCATGAGTTGGAGCAAAGAAATAAATATGTTTATCATGCGCACTTATTACTATATTACGAAATTAGAAACAGATATGACCGTATACAGAAAACAATTACATGAACTTTTCTTACGACAATACCCAGACATTAAGGTTACTGAACAAAGAATTGCAGATCAAAGAAGAACTATAATTAGAAATAAACTTTTATCACAAAATATAATTGACCAAATAAAACAGGAAGTCCGAGAAAGACTACAAGAAAATCTAAACCAAACGAATCAACTACACTCCGTTTCTCAGGCTCATACCTATCCGATTTCACAAGCACCTGTACGACCATTTACACAAACATCCGACACATCCACACAAACCGAACGTGAAACGCTAGTATTAGAAAACGACATAGAAATTTTAGTAGATAGTAGTCCCCCAACAGATATCTATATTGAAGAAATCCGAAATAAACTCAAATTAGCTCTCATCAGTTTCTCAGGAATGGACCCAAACATAAGACCAAAATTACCAAAACTAATATATAGTAGTAAATTGACAAGAATGACTGAGTTATTTAATAAACATATTTTACCACAGTTTTTATCCGATGATGCAAAACTTACGGACGTACATACTCTTATATATTGCACAGCAGTAGTTATATCAGAAGAGCTTAATTATAATATAAATGAGCACATAAGTCCTATCAAAACAAAATGCGAGAGTAAACCTCCTTGGCAAATAAGATTAGAGAGAGATATTGAAAAACTAAGAGCTGATTGTGGTAGACTCACTCAGTATATTAAAAATAATAGATCAAAAAAAGTAGTAAAGAGAGTAGAACAAATATTTAAAAGTAGAATAACGCATACTAGACATGAAAATAATAATAAAACACCTGAAGAATTCTTAGACACTCTGAAACAAAAACTAGCAATAAAAGTACATAGACTGAGAAGATATAACAAAGCACAAAAGCGAAAAACAGATAACATATTATTTGCCACAAATGAAAAACAATTTTATAGAAAGATGCAAAGTAGACAAACGAACGCAATATCAACAGGAAATAAAGACAACACAGATATACCAACGAAAACACAATTAGAATTATTTTGGTCCAATATTTGGGAAGAAGAAGCACAGTACAACGAAAAAGCAGATTGGGTTATGGAGGAAGAAAAAAGATGGAATACAATTAAAGAGATGGAACTTATCGAGATCACAGAAATAGATATTGCAAATATTACAGCTAAATTACACAATTGGAAATCACCCGGGTTAGATAAAATACATAATTATTGGTTTAAAAAACTAACATTATTGCATAAATATATTGCTAAAAATTTAACAGATATAGTTTTAGGTAAACAAAATATACCTGCATTCATCGCTACAGGAATAACTTATATGATACCAAAAACAGAATATTCTCCACAGCCATCTCAGTACAGACCTATCACCTGCCTACCTACTATTTATAAAATTTTAACATCAGCTATAGCCATAAAAATTAATGACCATATTCAGCATAATGAAATCTTAGCAGAAGAACAAAAAGGGTGCAGACAAGGCCACATGGGATGTAAGGAACAACTAATAATAGACTCTACCGTACATAAACACGCAACAGCAAAAAATAGAAATTTACACTGTACATATATAGATTACAAGAAAGCTTTTGATTGTATCCCACATTCCTGGTTATTGAAAATTTTACAGATATATAAAATTAATCCAACACTGATCAAATTTATGCGTAGTATTATGACACATTGGAAAACTTCATTACAGGTTAATTACAGCAATAAAATAGTTACAACTCGACAGATATTTATTAAAAGAGGAATCTATCAAGGAGATTCCCTGAGCCCCTTGTGGTTTTGTCTCGCTATGAACCCTCTCTCACATTTACTCCAGAAGGGTCAAATTGGATACTCCTTTAAAAATACAAGAGAAAAAACTACTATATCACATCTCATATACATGGACGATATAAAACTTTATGCAAGAACCCATAATGAGATGAAAAAACTAATAAAAACAACTGTAGAGTTCAGTAATGACATAAAGATGGAATTTGGTTTTGATAAGTGTAAAACACTGCATATAGTACGAGGTAAAGTTCAACCAGGAGATTATGCAATAGATCACAGTTATTCCATAACAGCATTAGAGTCTACGGACATGTACAAGTATTTAGGTTATAAGCAACTTAAGGGGCTTGATCATACTATACTTAAGCAATCACTGACCACTGAGTACAAAAGAAGAATTAATGTAATATGCAACACACAACTTTCCGGACAAAATACCATTAAAGCATTAAATACTTATGCCATCCCAGTATTGACATATTCATTCGGAGTAATTAAATGGTCCAAAACAGATATTGAACAAATAGAACGAACTACACGCACTACATTAACAAAACACAACTATCTACACCCTAAATCTGCATTAGAAAGGCTTACCATCAAAAGACACAAAGGAGGTAGGGGGCTAATAGATATACATCATCTTTGGCAAAAACAAATTTATCACCTTAGAACATTCTTCCACACCAAATCTCGCACTAGTCAAATTCATAAAGCTATATCCCATAATGATCACAATTTTACTCCGTTAAACCTGAGCGATCAATCAAATATAGAAGACCCCAGAAGCATAGACCCACAAGAACAGAAAATAGAAAACTGGAAGAAGAAAGCTTTACACGGAAGACACCCTTATGATCTAGAACAACCACATATCGATGCTATAGGCTCACACAAATGGCTTAAATTTGGCAATCTATTTCCAGAAACAGAAGGATTTATAATAGCTATTCAGGACCAAATAATAAATACCAAAAACTACAAGAAATTTATAATTAAAGACCCATCGATTACAAATGATAAATGCCGGAAATGTCATATTCAATCTGAAACCATTCAGCATATAACCGGGGCCTGCACAACACTAACACAAACTGACTATACACACAGACACAATCAAATCACTAACATCATTCACCAGCAACTTGCACACAAACATAATCTCATTCAAGACCGGAACACTCCATATTATAAATATACTCCCCCAAAAGTACTAGAAAATAGCCTTTATAAACTTTATTATGATCGTGCAATACTTACCGACAAAACCATACACTATAATAGACCTGACATAACACTAACCGATAAAACTAACAAAACTACTTACTTGATCGACATTGCAGTCCCTAATACACATAATATTTTAAAAACCATTACCGAAAAATTAAGTAAATATGCAGAATTAAAAGAGGAAGTATCAAGAATTTGGAAACAAGACAAAGTATATATAGTGCCCATTGTTCTATCTACCACTGGTATCATCCCCAAACATCTACACCATAGCCTTAAGCAAATAGGATTAAAAGAAACTTTGTATGTATCACTCCAAAAAGCTGCAATATTGAATACCTGTAGAATAGTGAGAAAGTTCCTTCAAATAGAAGAAAATAGTTTAACGTCACACAACACCACAAATAATAATTAATTTACACAACACGCTGCATTTACTTGGCTTCGGCCCGTAAATGTGGTAAGAAAACCCAGCTCAAGAGCTGAGAAGTAGATCTTTTGGAATAATAATAATAATAATAATAATAATAATAATAATAATAATAATAATAATAATAATAATAATAATAATAATAATAA
>DWPD01000043.1:0-12169 GCA_018251475.1 Euphyes dion | reverse complement strand
AGGAGTTTTATGGTAATTCAGTATCTACGTTGTTATTGAGTCTGGCGTTAAAATAGATAATGTAGACATTGAGTTATACGGGGTAAAAGACACCAATGTTTGTACTTAATTGTTTTATTATTGTCACTATCTTTTTCAATCTTTAATATTTGCTTAGCAACCTTCCAACTGAAACAGCTTCAGCTCTTTGTATAGTTTTTGAACTCCTTTAAAATTTTTTGGCATAAACTTTCTTTACTAATTAACTTGCTACATTAATTCAAATTAAAATGATTTATTCTTCGAAGTTAGTAATAACAAACACTTTTCGAAAGTCAATCTACGCCATTGCTTCAACAAATCCATACGGTGAGTATTGTGAGTCATGTTAGTTGTTAGTAATAGGCCAGTTAGTAAGTGTTAATAATTGTCTCTTTCTAATTGCATATCTGAAGTAATGTAATTGGTTTCTCCGAAACGGCTCTAACGATTGTTACGAAGTTTTGTACTTAGGTAGTTTTTTATTTTTAAAATTTATTTAGGTAAGTGTGGTCTCAGTGGTTAGAAGTTTTCACATAAAAAATATTTATACTTTTTGTATTGCCCTCTGTAGTAGGGTAAAAAATCGTTGGTATTTAATCAATGTATACAAAGCTACATAACTGTAAGCTACGGGTCTAAAAACACAGTTGACACTGTTTTTTAATGTAAGCTAATCCAAATAGGTAGTTATTAACAAGGTTATAAGCAGCGATCATTTAGTTATAAGTCATATCATCCGAGCGAAGCTCGGTCGCCCAGCTTGTTGCTGTTAAAGCAATAAATTATAACACGAAAGAGTTGCCGACGGTGGTACCTACTACTCTGAAGGAATTCTAGGTTCTAGGCTTTACCACCCGTTTCTGACATTTAGAATTTGACCAAAGTTAGAATGATTTCCCCTTTGACACTGTACCCGTATCCCGTATCTCCAATAAAAATGTAGGCCGTCTCTTGGTCCATATTATAAAACGAACGAACCTATTTTGTTGAAACCATTGTTGTTCCTTTAGTAAGAGCATTTGTGAGTCAATAAAAATAAATAAACAACGAAAAAAATTTTCTAATTTGTCAGAAACAATTATTCTGCTCATAATTCCGAAGATCCTCATCAGATTGTCACCATATTTTTATAAACCAACCATGAAGCTATGCCGAGTCTAAAAGAATTATCGAAATTGGTCCACAAACGACGGATTTATTCTTTTTTGAAGTCGGTTAAAAATTGTTAATAATTGCATACAATATCATAACTATTTGACAATATAGCGCTTACATACAGGCCATAATAATAATGTAATGAAATCAGCGGATAAATTGTTACAATACTGTTGACGTTGATTCAGTAATCGAAATTTTACTTATAATTAACCTTTTTGTATAAAATTATATAATTGCATACAAAATTATAATAACTGTATGATACATACCTACAGTTGACTAAAATAACTCATTTGTTGTTCTCGGTTTTGGACATTGACGACCAATTTTATTAACACAATATCCTTGTTTGTGTTATTTTTGTGACCGGAACCATACTTTGCTAACCAACGATACGTACTGTGTTTGCAATGCCATCTAGTGTCATATTAATTAGTTAGTGTTTAAAAAAGTGCAACAATATGAAACTAGATGTCGCTAGTAAAATGTATTTGGGAATTCTGAATCACGCCGTTGAGACTTCCTGAAGCATATACATATACCCGAGCATGTGGATGTTTCGGCAAGACCTTACTTCATAGGATCATTTCTATAGTAAGCTCTTCTCAAGACTATCACACCATGTGAGATGTCGCCAGCCGCGATGAGGAGACGTGGCGCGGCGCCCTGAGCGTGAGGCGGGCGGTGGTGGCTCACCACCAGCCCTCGATGATCGTTCGCTCCTCTGCTTCGGCGGAGGAGGGTGGGGCGTTGTCGCTGTCTGAGTGGTTGTTTTTTAAACCTTATTAATTTTGTCTGTCTTCAACTTTTAGTAAATTACTATCCTATCCTATATCCACAAAATACTTAACCATTACGTTTTACTACTATTTACTGTAACAGTAAATTGTCGAACTTTTATTGGAACTATTTCCTACATAAGGTACCTATGATATGTAAATACATACTACCAACATTTTAAGTTGTTATATGTGTTGTTTATATGTTACTAAACTAAGAATTTTCCATATGTAGTAGGAACTAAAGTTTATAAAAATAATGATTTAGTCATAAAAAAGGGCATTAAAGAAACAAGAATTACAATATTTTTACGGGACTTTTTAATAGCAAATATTTTTTTTTTCTTGAGACAATAAAGACCTTTGATAATTTTTTACGTTTTAAACGGAGTGGAAAGTGCTATGCGGAGAACTAGGTAAATCTAAGTTAGGGTAAACATTAGATAGAGATTGATTCCTCAAAAACGTCGAGAGACTGAGTAGTGAGTTTGATGTAGGCTTCACTTAGGGTTGCCAACTACACTGTTTTGAACAGTATTATACTGTTTTTCACTAAATTATACTTTTACTGTTGAACAAAAAAAAAGTATGCAAAATACTGTTTTCAGTATCTAAATGCAAACACATTATTATGTGTTATACTTAGATACTCACATAATGTCAAGCATACCATACTGTCAAGCATAATTTATTGTATAATAGCCAGGACTGTAGTATCAAATTAAATAAGATTATCTATGTTGATTCCAAAACAGCCACTAACATAAGATTGGCTAAAACAAAAATGGAGGCATTAGTGACCGAAGTTCTTGGCCCACACTCCTTAATCTCTGTTATTGACCAGTTAAATAGAGACAATGTATTTTACTGTCTACAAACTGATGCCTCCAATAAAAAAAAATGTTAAATTGTACCCTCTAGTAGTTGAATATTTTACCCCTAAAAATGGAATGCAACAAAAATCAATAGATTTTTATGGAAATCCAGATGAATCGACCAATGGGATGTTTTCAGCCATTCAAAACTCCTTAGTCTTATCAACTTCCTTTTAGTCAAATATCTGGTCTTAGCGCTGACAATACCAATTCAAATTTTGGACATAAGCATTAATTGTACACAAACATATTAGAGGTTGTGCGAGACTTAATAAAAGGAAATTGTCATGCCCATATTGTCCACAATTCAATAAAACATGCAATGAATTGTTTAAATTATGACATTATTATATTAAAAATCTATAGCCATTTTTCTGTTTCTGCATGCAGAAGAGAGGAATTAAAAAGATTTGTAGCTCTTGCTGAAGGAGAGTTTCATGAAATAAAACGACACATAGGAACTCGTTGGCTATCTCTTCTACCAGCTATTGATACAATTTTACTTAATTGGACAGCAATTTGTAACTACTTTGTTAGTTTGGATACTGACTGTCCAATGGTTATACAAAATTTATTAATGTTGGACAATAATGTAGAAAATAATGTAGTTTATAGTTATCTTCTTTATGCTTGTCATATATTAAATGTTTTCAATAAAACAATAAAAAAATTAGAAGCAAATAATGTAACTATTTTAGATGTTTATAACATGATGACTGGTTTAAAGACTGAGCTAATTGTAAGAAAAAATGATACTTAATTATTTTGGCCATGAAACAAAAAAGATATTAAAAACTATTACAGAGTTAGAGAATTTAACCATAAATACTTAACAAAAAACTACGCAAGATCGAGTAATTGCTCAGTTCTGGGTATGGTACGGGTATCTCCGATGAGGCCTAGAGCATAATTCAATAATTTCCACCACACTACTTTAGTACGGATGAGTGAAGGTTGAAGGTTACCAACTAATTCCTACTAAACATCGGAAGGCCTTTTTGTTTTGGCGGGCTGCGTCGATGATGTTAAGATGACGAAGTGTTTGAGTGACATCTACAGGTGTATTCTAGAACTAATTCACTATACGTTTATCTGTCTCACTATGAAATAGGTGTTTAGACAGTGCACAAGCACGTTAAGTTTGTAGTTTACACGTGTGGAACTAGATGGCGTTAGTACATATGAAAATGGAATAATGAGCAATGTGAATCGAAACCACGGAACAGAAAGTGATCGAAACAATGGGTCATATTTTTTATAATATAGTTATTTTCAATAATTATTGTAAGAGTAAAAATGCTTTTTATAATGTCATATAGTCCCAACTGGTTATAAATTTCGTCAATGCAATCGCCAACGTCCATACCACGTTGAACACACCGGTTCTCGTCCGATCACCGAAGTTAAGCAACGTCGGGCGCGGTCAGTACTTGGATGGGTGACCGCCTGGGAACACCGCGTGATGTTGGCTTTTTGATACTTTTTTGTAAAATATTTCATTATTTGTCATGCTGGTACTCAGAATTTTTGTAAATTTTGTAGTTTCATTTACATCATAAAGCTAAAAATTTATTATAACTATTAAGTAATATATTTAGAGATTATTTAGACTGAAAAATACCTAATTAAAGATTGAAATCTACATTGTTATTTACGAAGTTTGATCAACAAAAGTCCTCACTGTTATTTTTAATAACGATAGATAGGTATAATAATGTTATTTTCTATTTATTGTACAGGAGTACAGGACGGCCGTTGTTCATTTATTGTCCTTATGACTTTATTTATGATTCAAAATCAGGTACTTGTTTTACGCACTACTTTATGTTAATAAGTTTTTGTAATAAGCCAAGCAAGAGTCCAAGACATAAAATATTTTGCTAGTATGCAAAACTAATACAGAAATATGTTAAAAATATGCTCTAGGAAAAATATGGTAGCCATCTAGCCATTTACAAGATTATAATAAAATTAATAAAATAAATCAACCAAGCAAATGTTACGGTCACGTCACGTGATAGTGATCATAACCGTGTCTCTCGGGTAGACATGGGCGTTTTCAGTTTTTTCCACAAACGGATATACATATATCCGATATTAAGTTATCATATCGATATAAAAAACGGTTTTCAGATATCGATATAGTACAACGGTTTGCAAACATTAACTCGATACATTTGATACGAAAAGCGAGAAACGAACAACGAACGCAAACTTTCAGTTTTTAGTATATCGATTTAGGTATCTATTTGAAGTTATTCATCAATTTAAGTATTTGTGTGTAACTATGGCGATTTCCCTTCATGCTTTCCTAGGCTCAGGACTAGCAGAAAAGTAGGTTTTTACATATATTTCAAATAACTTAAACTACTTTTCTGGCGCATCTAAAAATCGTCATATTTACAATGATTGTATTATTTACAATTATTATGTAGGTATTATTTACAATTAATATGTACATTTTATTTACATATTTACTTTCAATATTACAGATTTGCATTTAGAAATGCAAGCTGCTCTACTTGCTTTCATACGGCATCTTCTGTCACTAATTATAAGCCCTGTCTTTGAAAACAAACGTTCGCAAGGAACGGACCACACCACAATGTTACATTTTAGTCTGTATAAATATGACAGATGTGGGTAAATTACTTTGTGGTCCCTCCACCATTGTGAGGGACTATTCCATTTTCCCTCACTATCTTTGTGAGGGAACATGTCGTCGTCCAGGTACATCTGGAGTTCCCTTATTGCCCTTGCTTGGGAACTGCCTTGCGGCTTATTTTTTTTAATAAGCTCGTCGAGCTTGTTCCAAGTGCTAATCTTTTTTATATCACTTGGTCTGCTATCCGTTTTTTCGTTATTCACGTCGAGTATTTGATCTTAATTTATTAGGCCGATGATTAAAATTTGCGTGTGTTTTTTTATTTCTGCGACAGCTTGCTCGTTTTTAAAATACACTAACTTAAACCTAGGATCCAATAAAGTGCAAAGGGCAAAGGTTTTCAAAGGGCAAGCGTTCTCTCAATCCTTTTTGAAAAGACTTGATAATATCAATAACTACTGCTGAGTTAAAGTTTGCGTGAACTTCGTTCAATAAATCGTCACAAATATCTTTCAAACAATTTGTTAGAACAATCACCATACTTCCAACTATATATTGTTCACCACTTATTGATGAAGTAGTTTCTTCGAAAGGTCCTAAAACAGTGCATATTTCGCCGATTATCTCCCAATCTATAGCGCTGATTTCGGGCCAATCTTTTTCAATTAATGCCATACAATGTTTAATGGCTTCCTTTAATAAACTAAATCGCCGCAGCATGTAATACGTTGAATTCCAACGTGTTGGAACTTGCTGTACTAGGCGTTTAGTTTAGTTCACCACACTGCGACATATTTTTTAATTGATAGCTAAGAAGCATATTTGTAGCACTTGTGCTTCTTTTAAAATACGATACGATGTTTTTTATTTTGTCAACTAATTCTTCTACCGGTTTTGAACCAGCCGTGACGATTAAATTTAATGTGTATGCATAACAGCCATAGTGTTTCCAACCTAAGTCAATTTCTATGGCTTTGACAGTATTGCGAGCATTATCAGATATAGCAAAATTCACTTTAGGTGTTAAATGCCACTCGTCTGTTACTCTCTTTAATTCTCGGGCTAAATTTGCGCTTGTATGACTTTCACTCATACCTTTGCACTCCAATAACAGTTGTTTGAGCTCAAAATTTGTGTCTATGTAGCAGTTACACCGATGTAACTCTCTGTCTGGGACGACGTCCAACAATCAGTGGTCAAGCACACTGATATGGCATCCCGAGATACTATGTCTTTTGTCTTATTTAATGTTTCCATGTATAATGTCGGAATCATTGTAGTTGATATTGTTTTTCTACTAGGCAGAGTATATCCCGGTATATTTTTTGCAAATTTTTTAAATCCTATATCTTCAACTATTCGAAAAGGTTGATAATCTCTGATAAATAGTTCCAACAAATCTCGATCCACGCGATTCCGTTCATCAGAAGTCATTTTTTTAATGGCATAAGAATGCATTGTTCTTTGCGATTTACGTGGTGGCTCCATTGATGGCTGGTTTTTGTTCATCTGATTCGCGACGATGCCGGTGCTAGTAGAAGCAGCCGCTACATCCACTGCATTTCCTTCTTTAGACGTACTTGGTACAGCATTTTCAACAAGCCCAGATTCTTCATTAATTATGTTTTTTTTTGCCAAATAAATAGACGGATGTGATTTTTTTAAATGTGAATTTAAATTCCCTGTGGTTGATTTATTTATGATTTATGATTTATGAAACTTTTGATTACAATATTTACACACAGCCAGACCGATGGCATTGTCTATTTTATCAAAATGAGTCCATATCTCACTCGTTTTAAGCGAATATTTTAAGCGAATTTGTATAAGAAGAATTAATCTAGCTATATACACTAAAATAATTTTTAAACTAAAACTATATGCTATAACTATTCATCCACAACATACCTAACTATAAAACTCTAATTATATACACATTACATTTACAAACATAAAACGCAAAGAATTTCTTTAACGTAACTTTTGGCACGTGCTGTCAAGATCAAGAGCATTGCACAACTATCACAAAAAAATACAAAACGAAATAAAGTCGAACCTACGAAACTAAAACAATATTGTTATATATTCATCATTCCCTTTTTTATTCATCATCCATATTAAGTTCAACCTTATTGCGTCGTAGATTAGGTATAGTTTGTAGAGAAAGTCTATTACTCATGTCGAGTAGCCGTAGCCGCCAGCCGCCATAAATAATGTCATTGCATGTATTTCAAAAACGTTTTCGTAATTACACAATAGAAACTGAACCTTATTGCTAGTTACGTAAGATATTCATCATCATTATGCTTTAGAATATGACTTTAGCTGAGAAAACGAAATTCGCCTTATCTCTTTTGCACCCGTAGTTTTAGTAGTATTTAGAAAGAAAGGGGGCGAATATGGTTCATAACGTTTGTAAAGTTTGCATTGCGTCGTTCGTTACGATTTTATGTTTTGATATAACCAAATCTTTGAATCGATTCAATACAGTTTTGTGATATCATCATATCAGTTATGTTGAATGGTTTATCGATATGATAACGTTATTCAAGACATATCCGATATAAGTTACTTTTTGATATATAGTGCTCATGTCTACTCTCGGGCCTTAGGACGTACAGTCATAGTACATTAGTACTACATTATTTTTAGCATTATGTGGGCCGATCCCGGCGGCACTGCAATGCCGGGCCGACCCGTGACGGGAGTGGAGCGAGCCCCGAACATCCCGTCGAGTCACAAAAATCAGTTTAATATACTGGTCCCGACGTGCGGGAACTTTCAGATATTAAGCTGAAAAGAACAGATACTACACTTTGATCTTAGCCAAAAGGCCGAGAAGCGATAGCGATATTATCTTTCTGCAAGTACTTATAGGACCGCCAGAGAGTCTCAACGGCGTGATTCAGAGGTTGGCGCTACATTTACCGAGCGACATCTAGTGAGGCCAGAGTTAACTTATCGAAATGCCATCTACGATTCGCTTCGTGAACTAGAAACTCAACTAGTCAATAGTGAAATAGTATCGCCAGCTAGCCGTCATGCTGTCTTGCCACCAGTGACCGGATTAGCAGCTAAATTAAAGCGCTTTAACTGGTCAACCTTTCGTTAGGCTACCCTCACGTCTATGTTATCCCGTAAATAGCTTATCCCAGTGAAAGGGTTCGGATTGTTTCAATCTAAAATTTTATTTTACTTAAAAAAATATTATTTGATGAGTTAAGAAAAGGCATCGAAACGTAAGTTTGAGATTTTGGATAAGTACGGTAAGTAAAACAATCGTTTTTTAAATAAATACTTATTTCTCGTCTGTCATTTTAATAGTACTAACTGTATTTTATAGTACCTATAAAGTCTACAGGAGATATCGGGACCGGGCCGTTACATAGCCTGAACTGAATATGGTAGGTACCTACCAGTGTTTTAGTTTGTATTACTATTAATAGTTTGTATTAATAGTAATTACTATTAATAAATTGTATTAATAGTAGTGTTGCCGCGAATAGTTGTTATAGCGAATAGTCGAATAACTCGGCATTACTATTCGCCATAAATATAAGACACTTTAAAATATATTAAATAATTATAAAAGTTCTTGATAGTATTATTAAAATTAACGTTCATTTATTTGTTACCTAATTTTAATAATAAGTATAATTTTAAATTTACAATCTGCCTCTGTTGGATTTCTAATATTAATTAAAAAGCCTAATTTCATGCGTATGACATTTCATTCAATCAGTCATCTAAGATGACTCATCTTATGAAGTTATTATTTTTTTAAATTCTGATAAAAACTGGCCAAGTCAAATCTTACCTACTTTAACATCTCACATTTTTAAACAACAGCAATTGTTATAGGTATCCAATAATACAAAGAAATAGAGTTTCATACTTGTTCATAATTCTATTTTGTTCCTATAAATACATATTTGGAATTTGTACAGAACTTGGCACTCATTTAGATCTTAATTCTGTTTACGGCGAAGCTTATAGCCAAGCATAATTTTAGTATTGAACTTACCTCACTTTTTTCACATTTATATTTTTGGTGCGATTAAAACATATATACCGTGTATAGTTTTATTAAGGAAAATTATAAAGAATGATTATTTTTAACTCATTCGTTTCTTTGTTCGTTAAAAATTAATTTTTGACAACTATTCGCCGAATGTCGAATAATACTAGCTATTATTCGGTATTCGACGAATATCAAAAAAAATGACGAGTAATCCCGAATTAATAGTAATTACTCTCAATAGTTGGCATTACTAATACAAACTAAAACACTGGTAAGTACCTACACGTGCACGTAAGTACGTATGTTTGAAAGTCTACGGCATATTTAGTTCAGGCTATGTAACGGCCCGGTCCTGATATCTCCAATAGACTTTCATACTATAAAATACAAACCACAAGTACTTACTTATAATACCACCCCCAGTTGCGCCACAAGACAATCTGCCAATCTACCTACCTCAATTTTTTTTCGATGGAACACAAGTACAGAATAAAATGCCTGATAGATAGTGCAAATAATTATGGATGTTAATTGGTACTACCTACTCGAGTAATTTCAGATACTTACACTTACAGCATAACTCGGACAAAACTTAGACAATGCATGTGGGGCTAGTCGCTAATCTACATCAACACAATAAAAAAACTTAACACTGGAAGCATAATATAAATACCTACCTTGATATTTTTTGTCGCACATATTGCATTTACTACAATTACACTGCTCAACACGGTCTAGGGATATTTCACACTAGGTTGAATTACAAAAAAAAGCCATTTAGGAAAAAAGAATTATATCAAATTATGTTTGAATTGCTCAGAAATATTCGAAATTTGAAAACTAAAACAACTGAAGGTGTAGGCGGGTAAAAAATGGATTTTGATTAACAGAACGTTATATAGACAGAGTAGTTGCTAAAATTTTTAACATAAACCAAACGTTATAATTTCTTTCTGTAACTAAGCATTCTCTAAAGAATGCTAAGCTATAAGCTCTAAAGCTTCATAATAATCTTTTTGAGAATGCAGCTTCGGCATTTAACCCAGTAGGAAATGATGAGAGTTACTGGAAAACAGGAAGCCGGTTCCAATGAGTTCCATGTAGCGGAAGCTACAGGCATAAAGCAAAGCGTCATTCAAGATTATGGTGACGCAATCGTAAGATGGGCGAGGTGGCGGAGCGACATCTTTTACCAAGTCGCGTCACAACTCAGAGGCAAGACCGATTTTTGCAAGTGACTACCAAAAGAGAGCCAAATTCTACAGGAGGACAATTAGTATAAAGACTACAGGCCGAGCACCAATTGCATAGGAGTGACCAAACTGTCAGGAGAAGACTGCACGGAGCCAACCTCCATTCTCGTAGACCGCTCCGAGTTCCACCTTTACGAAGAGGAAATCGTGGACGCAGACTACAGTGGGCAAGAAAGAAGTTGAACTGGGAACAATGTCAATGGGCTGTGGTACTCTTTATTGACGAGTCCAGGTTTAGTTTTCATCTGAATTCCTGGACCGTACGTGTTTGGCGATGTCCTGGACCCATCAGCCGGCTGAACCACCCTCAAGAACTGCATCCATACCAAGGCGGTACAATTATGGTTTGGGGGAATTCGACTTTGAGGAAGAACAGATCTCGTTTTGATACATGGCACTTTACTAGCTGAAAAACATCGAAATCAGGTCCTCGGACATGCAGTCTTGCCACACCGAGTAAACGTGGGCCAAGATTTTCGGATTCTTCATTTTGTGATGTAAGCTGATTAAATTACGATTTTTCAGACATATACATTGGTGTCTTTTACGCCGTATAACTCAATGTCTACATTATCTATTTTAATGAAACTCAATACCAACGTAGATACTGAATCACCAAAAAACTCCTATGTTGTGGCGCTGAACTCATTGGTTTCGCTGTAAATCTACTATAGATGTCACTGTTTTATATGATTTCTGGAGACCAAACACAGTAAACCAAATTCAATACATATTGTAATTCGAGACTATCCGTTTCGTTTTAAGCAATTTTGTTTAAAATACTGTTTGTTATGTTTCCATCCGCTTTGTTCTTTTTGTTTCGTTTCGTTTGCTCATATTTCTATTATGAAACATTTTAAAAATGTTTTAATGTTTTGATGCCTTAATTGTTTTTTAATGATTGTAGACTATGATTTTCTGAAAATCAATAAAAAGGGTTTGTCCCTAGATGTTAATTTCGCAAGATGTGTTCCTGCCGCAAAACGGGCATTTACCATATATGTATGTAAGTGCTTTGTAAATAAAGTGACCACGGTCATCTGGTAATGATAAAAAGGTAGCTAGGTAGAAACTTCCTATATTTTATAAGTGAATGATCTATGGTAGAAACAGAGACGTTTTCATTATACGTTTTCGAAGTGAATAAAAAAAGTTTGTGAAACTAAAAATTCTAATGATATTGCATAATCTCATACGTCATATTTAGCTCTGCAGTCGCGAACAGCGGTTAGTCATTTTACTATGAATTGAAACGAGATGTCGCTAGTTTACATTTTTGTAAGATACCTGTTATTTTGTTATTTACTTTTCTGTAGCTTTGGTTTCTTTATTTAATTATAATATCTATTTTATTTTTTAATTTGAGTTTATTCTAAGTCGTCTTAATTATTATATTTCTTTTGTCATTGTTTCTTTCTAATAACCTAAGTTTGACATTGTCGCTACGCTATAAACGT
>DWPD01000042.1:0-12209 GCA_018251475.1 Euphyes dion | reverse complement strand
CTAATTCTACTTTTATATATGCCTGGGGTCGCCCAATCACTAAATTTAGTTTTATAATTAATACATTTAATTGTTTTTTCTTTAAAATTATTGTTAAATTCATCCTTGATAACACCAAAAATATTTGAGTATGCTTCATCAGGTGTGTCAGTACAATTTATTTGTAAGAATGGAATTTTTCTCACAATGTTGTTTTTAAAGTTATTTATCCTTTTCTGAGTGATTGGTCTACAAACTATGTTCTGTTTAGGAAGGTCATGATGGTACTCAATGGTGGCTAGTTGTCCGCTATGGTCTGAACTAATACAATTTAATATCAGTTTACTAATCACATTACAATCACAGAATATGTTATCTATGCAAGTAGCTGTTGATGGAGTTACTCTAGTAGGTTCAAAAAAGATATAATCCAAGTTAAAAGATTTAAACAGACTAATAAACCTAACTGAGAGAGAAGTTGAAATTAGAATATCAATATTGAAATCTCCACACACAACTACTTTTTTATTTTTCATACACAAGTTTTTTAAAACATTTTCCATAGCGGATTCAAATAACTGGTAGTTGCCTGCAGGTGGTCTATATACACATACAATAACCACCTTTTTAAGTTCCACACAAGAAAGCTCTATGATGTGTTCAATAGAGAGGGATACTATGTCTTTACGTTCTTTGTAACTTAAACTATTATGAATAATTATTAATGACCCTCCTCTAAGCATGTTTTGTCTGCAAAAAGAACTGCCAATACTGTAATTATCTATTGATATTATTAATTCATAATTTTTTAGCCAGTGCTCTGTTACACAAAAAATGTCAATATTCAATTCATTCAAAAATAAATTTAATTCTAACTCTTTGCTGGAAAAGCCTTGTATATTTTGGTGTACAATGTTTAAATTATAGTGCTTTCCCTTTGTCAACCTATTGCCAGAGGTACTCTCTGTTGTCTTACAAATTAATTTAAAGTATTTGGAACGTATTCCAAGGATACATGCTTAATGTCAATGCATGACTGCTCAATAGAAGCAGTGGTACCAGCCAAATTCTTGGCTAAATTGTCAATAATAAATGATAGCGAAAATGCTATTTGTCTTCTAAAATAGTTTGGCAGATAGAACTTATCTTTAGTCAATTTAACATTACAAATTAATTTATTGATGTCAATAATTTGAATGTAATTTTCACTATAAAAAGACATAGTGTCCATGGCTAAGTTTAAATTATACCGTATATTATTCTCTTCCTGTGGCAAACATTTACTGTAGGGTAAAGTAAACATTACAATTTTCTTTACTTTTAATGCACAGAGCTGATTGAAGTATTGTCTTAGCAACTTTCTGTTTACTTTTCCCCTATTTCCAATAAAAATAATCAAATTAGTATTATTATCTAACTTACTTTGTAGAATTTTATCAAGTATTTCGTGTAATGACAACCCAGGGAAACAATGGTTAACACAGCTGAGCCCCGTGTATATATTTAGTAATTGGCCAAAACTCTTTCCAATTTCATCACTGAACATTACATTCTTAGTACATGTATTTAATATTGAGGAATTATTGTCATGTGTTTCTATATAACAGCAAGGTTTTGAGACTAGTGGCTCACACACTGGTGGATGTGTTAAAGGTTCCGAGGCACCCAGGCCTGATGCCAAGGAATGTCTTTTGGTAATTGTCTCACTGTTTGCAGAGACATCAGACATGCATTGTAAGGCCAGTATGTACTCCCTAATCTCATTTTTTGATCTTTCATAGTTTTGGGTCATAAGTTTCAATGATTGCTGTAAACCAACCATTTTAGTGTTAAGTGATGTGATATTTTTCTCATAAATTAGTCTATTTTCTTCAATAATTGTTGAACAAGTTTGTAATTTTTCTAATAACTGCAATCTCTCTTTAACACATTTGGTGTATTTAAAAATGTTTTTATTCCTATTAATTAATTTATTGGTTTTGTTAATGTATCTATTAATTTTTATGTATTTCTTCAATTTGTTTCTGCCATATATAACTGTGCTGCTTGCCACTGCACTGTTAGGTGCTTCCTCTTTAATTGAACTAATAGTTGCATTGGGATTGACAGTATATGAGGCAGAAACTAAGCTAGGTGCACTGCTTACTAACTCTTCGAACAGACTTTGGTTCTGGGAGGCTACTACCTGTGTCTGACTACTTTCTAATTGGTAAATATGGTTATTAGCCTCGTGAAGCTGTTTCTCCAATGCAGCAATTTGTCTGAGGGCCTGCTCATACTCAATTCTACATTGGTCAAACTCATCAAGTATTGACTGAAGTCTGTCCCGTTCATCAGAAGCAATTAACAATTGAGAATGTAATTGTGACAATTCCTTTTTCAATATACTATTTCTATCTAACACATCCAATAATTCCTTTTCGTTGTCCTCTCTTTCCCTATGAAGTTGGCTAACCAGCTCCTTGGAGGCCTTTAATTCCTGCAAAGCCAGTTGGAGTTGAGACTCTTCCTGGCGAGCCAAGGCCTTACGCGTCATCATTTTAGTGGATATTTAAATAACTATCAATGAAAGCGAATGTAAACAGACCAAGAAGTCGTTTATTCAACTTTAGCAAGTCTGTCAGAAGGACAACTTACTTTATTTGCACTTAGCTTTAAGAAACAATAAAGCTAGTGAGTTACTGATTATGTATATTACCGTTTACCACAAAATGTATTTATCCTTAAGATAAACTTAAGGAAATTACTACTTACATGAAAGAAGTTACAACGAATAACAATATTCAAATTTCACTGTCACTTAGTACCGGCTTTCTGTTATAAGTGAGGGGTCTAAAAGCAAATCCGCCATTGTCCATATAGTATATCTACGTCATTCAAAGAAAAATTTGCATAGCAACATTATATTAAATTATCCTTAGCAATAATTGTGTCAAATAATTCGGAACTTAATCGAAATAGAAATCATATACATTTAATTTCTAAATTTGTATAATTTCGATGAAAATTAAAAAAAAACAGAAATGACAATGGCGCCTTTGCATCTAACATTGGACAGTGGTGAATCTGCGTTTAACTGACATTGGACAGTGGCGAATTTGCGTCTAAAGTTAAGGACAGTGGCACATTTGTTTCTAAACGTATTTATAAACACATAAAGTACAGTCAACAACAAAAAACTCAGCGTATAATTAAAATTGTTTCTTTATTAAATCACAGTAAATAATTTTTATTAGTAATAAGTAAATATCCATTATAAGTCCGTGAACTCTATCTAATTAAGAATATAATAATTAAATTCTCAAGTCCGAATCAGGTAGTGCAACTTCACATACTTCCTCATCTAAAGAATCTTCAGTTTCATTTTCTGCCCGTAACATTATCTGCTTGTAGAAGTCTAAATCATCTCTAGACTTCCAATCCTCACCAAAGTGTTTTTTTAATAAAGCGTCAACATCTTTTATTTTATCTTTCTTTACTACAACTTGGTCTTTTTCTATCATTTCCGGGTTTAAGTCAGTAAATGTTTTTCCTCTTTTTAAGACTGACTTGTAATTTCCGACATCAGCTATGTAGTTAGGCTCCCCTCTTACGTAAATATCATTGCTTCTGTTCCTTTTCAAGAAAAACCTTTTACATTGGTTAAATTGGAAGTGCCAGTTTCCTAGTGGACGTATTATATCTCCCATACTAGTTTTCCAATCTTTGCAGCTGTGCAGTGGTACAACAGTCCCATATTTTTTAAAGATTTCTATGTATTCCACAGGTTTTAAGATAGTCTCCATACGTTTAATTTCCTTTTCAATAAGCCCAAAAACACGATCGGGGGGCATAAACGAATGACCAGGAATAGGAAAAACTAGCTCGAGAGTTTTAATATGGCATGGTGCTTGTGTTAGCCATTTAGCGCACATACTGATCATTATGCTATTCTTATTTTGTGCGCCACATCCATCTGCCACCAGTCGCACAGTTTTAATTTTTTCATCGTATGTTGTATTTTGAAGAGTGCTGTAGACAGCTGAAGCTATTTCATTTGCTCCTTTACGGTATTCATTTTCAGTCCATGTATACAAGGTGACATTATTCCTGTTTAAGGTATTTTCTGGCACTGACTTTACGACTGCAAAATTGAAAATGTATAATTGCCGACTGTAATATGCCGCCTGATCAGATATTTTAGGTAACACCTGATTTTTCTGGCAATCAAAAGAAAATACTACTAAGTCGTCTCTCTTTTCTTTTAGCAATCGATAAAATGCTCTGGCCTTCAGCGTGTGTATCCTTTTCTCCGTCATTAAATTTACTTTTTCAGTTAGATCTGTTGATTTTTTTATGCGTTCATTTAGCTCATTGCATTTGGAACAAGTGTCTGTACGAGGGCTCCCAAACCCTATATTGTAGCATTTGTTGAAAATCGATCTAAAGTAACATTCACGTACTTGGACTTCATTGCTCTCATTATACATATGCCACATTTTACGAATATTCAGAGTAGATGGTAAATATTTTCTCATGACAGTAGATCTACAATAATGAGACTCTAAGGCCTGAAATGATTCTATAAATTTTTTGACTTCTCTCAATTTATGCCTATTTTTAGCGGATGTATGATCCCCACCCCTTTTTTCTTGAACTACGGATCCTGTTTTGGCAAATGTTCGAGATACTTTTCTTATTCTGTGCTCAGTTATTCTCAAAATATTTATGAACGTTTTTTGGCAAACTCGTATTAGCTTCACTGAGCCTTTCTTTCGAACAAATAATTTAGTTATATTTTGTGTTGGCTGACGCTGACCAACTCTTGGTCGGCGTCTTTTTACTTTTGTCACTGTGCAGTGCTTCAATAAAAATGCATCTTGGTCCTTTTTATTTCTTGTCCTATAAAATTCGTCATGGAAATGTTGTATGTCGAGCATCGTCAATTTGCAACATTTAAACCGTTTATTTTCAGCACCATGATTACAGCGTGGCACAGCTGGTGGCATTTTTGCAGAGTACCTGTAATAATCATAAGTAATAATGAGAACTTTTTACTTCACTGAGCCACAAGGAGAGTTATGTTTCTAGCATTGTGTGTAATGTGTTTTGTGTATGTCTCATACAAAATGTATGTAAGTATGTTATGTATTTAATTGATTGAATGTGTGTACGTATATAATATTTTATTTTCTTAACCTAGTACAGTAGGTATAATATGTATGTAAATTGTATTGTATTGTATGAATATATCATGTATTTATGTAATGTATTTAATGATAAAATGTGTGTATGTATGTAACATTTTATTTTCATAACCTTTTGACTGGGGCATTGAATGGAAGTACATACATACCCAAGTAGGATTATACAGAATTATTTTGAATATACTAAAAACCTTGCAGGACTAGCCGTCTTACATTGTGAAAATGTGAACAACAATATACCACGACTTTTCGAAAAAAAAAACGACCTGGCATACAAAATAATGTTCTAACAGTTGATCGAGTTTTGTATGAAAAGTTTTTTTGTACCTATATTTGATGGTTGTAGAGCATATTCTTATTTGCAATGTAAGTAGTTTACTTCCGCGAGGTTTTCAGTAAGTACTTAAAAATAACCCTATAGTATAATTAACTTTAAAAAAATAAAGTTAATGTTGATAAGAATCAGAAATATTAACAAACAATATTTCAGAAAAATTATGTTTAATCATCCCAACAATGATTCACCTTACGTGCTGACTGTACTAGCACACGCCATTGTAAGAAAAGAATGCTTACCTTTCAACCTTTGCTTTAGCACGTTTCCACGTTTCTGGTGCTCTTTTCTTCTTGCGAGCACATTCTGGAGCCACTTCCACTATGTTTTCTTCCATTTTTTAACCGATTTGTCGCGAAATGCAATTTTAAAACGCTAAATAGTCAGACACAGATTCACAAGGATATCACACCCACGGCTATCTGCGGCCATCTTGAACATACCGACTTTAGCGGTCTGTGATTGGCTAAAATGGACAATGGCGCGTTTGCACCTGATTTGTTTGGGACAGTGGTGTTTTTGCTTCTTACCTCAACTTTTACACATCGTTATCTATGGGACAGTGAGAATAATGCATCTTAATATTATAGTGTACTAAAATAGTTTTAACGAGCTCTACAAGATGGCATTCATACTTAAAAAAATGCATTAAATGGACAGTGGCGGATTTGCTTTTAGTCCCCTCAATTAGTATCACTAGCAAAAATAAAATGGTTTGAATTAGTCACGAAAAAACTGGTTTGATGTTGATGGTTCAGCAGTATTTTCTGATTGGTTTATAAAATTAATATTACGTTGATTTCTTATCCTTTGGTTTCCTCTATAAAAATTAGAATTTCCTCTGTACACTCTGTGACCCTCAGCTCGTCCTCGGGTGACTTGTCCTCGATTGGCAGGTTGATGCCAGTAGCCACTACCCCTGCTTTGTCCTCTATATGAACAAAAATTACGACCACCTCGTTGGCTCCTACGCATATTAGGTCTGCACCTATTATTGAAATAATAATGAGGCTTTCTATACATACCCATAATTTCTCCTGATGTCGAGGCCGACGACACCTCCTCATCTTGAGCGGCTTGTATAGCATCCTTCAGGGAGCTGTAATTCCTAGCAGAAATAATGGTACTCAATCTACGGTTGCGCAAACCGTCGGCAAATTGTTTGATAGCCATTTTTTCATTAATAGGTTTTAAAATATTATAGCACTGTTCAACGCCGTCGGATTGCGAAATCGTAAGATCTACAAATAATTCCGCAATTTTTTTTCCGTAATCTTCAATAGAGGACTCATTTTGTTTAGTTATTTGTAATTTTTTATGAATAGCGGTTGCAGCTTTCTTACATAATAACACATTTTTCATGTCAGTAATTAATTCATCAACCGTCTCATATTTCGCTCTCAATTTTAATTTCGCATCTTGAGATAATCTACACTTTAAAACAAAGTTAATTAAATTTTGTTTACAAGAATTGTCTTTTAAAATAGACGCATAATATTGAATATTATCGATCAACTGTTTCGTGTTCGATTCCTCGTTAGTCATAATAGGCAATAAGCTTAAAGCGGTTTTCATATCAAACGAATCCATATTTGAAACAGAATCCGATTTATCACTATGACACAATAATAAAACTTCGTTATATAACTCTAAAAATAAACCACAGTAGTTATTAATTAATAAAATATTTTCCGAGCTAAAATATTTACTTTTCACCTTTTTCTCATAATCTAATAACCAAGTCTGATATTGTCTATAAACTTCATTACTCTCATTTAATTTAGTTTTTAAAATTTTTCCTAATCGTCTTTTAGGTCCAAGTTTTATTAAGTACACTCTAATCTTTTTCAATTCATTATACAAGCTTATAATAATATCCATTACTCACCACCATAACGTAGAGAAAGTAAAACACAATTAAGTACCTGTAATTCATATTAAAATATAAGTAGAGCAAGCATTTGTCAAGTATTTAAAGTGCATAAAAATTTTAGTATATAATAAACACAGAGTCCAAAGTTCACTTCGCAAGTTGCATTCTATCCGAAAACCCGACACTTTGTTACGCGACGCGATACTTTCGTACGTATAATATAATTATATTCATAACTTATATAAATGAGATTAAATGAGATTAAACGCGATTATACTGCACATAATATTACGATAATAACGCACTTTCACAACACTATTATGAAGCGCACTTTACACCGCAGCCCATTTTACACTGCTTGCAGGTCTGGGTACACCCTGGACCCCTCGGGAACTCTCGACTGCATCTCTCGATGAAAGAATGATTTTCGTATAGCCGTCCGAGTTATTTGTTTATTCATCCACTTGCTCATACATCTTTTGTATATCCGGTATATTGTGTAAAATACGCCTATCAAAATGATAACACATATGATGCCCAAAATAATATTGGTCGTGGTCATATGGAACTGTATCGCCTCGGAGTGATTATCACCTGCAGCGGCATTTTGTACTAGAACTGTTTCTTCCTTAGTTTGTTGCTGGCCCATTGTAGAGGATGGATACACGCGCGTTTGACACCGAACCGAAGTCACAATAATTATACATTGTCATTGTTGTTTGTTCACTGTTCATAATTATTTAGCACTTAGCAACACAAAAACATAGAACTGGGCCGGCCGTATACGGCTTGAGTTTCGAATTCGCGGCGCCCGGGCGGCGGGCGACTTAACCTGACTCCTGGCACGACTCAGCAGGCAGGGTCGCCATCTAAGGTGCGAAGTAGGTGCAAATGAAACGCATGAGTGCTGGAATAATACTGACTATATTTGAGTATGGTTTATCTGATTTTAATACATGCCATATGACAAAGATTATAAAATATGCAGTAGTAACATAACATACAATAACTCCTTCACATCACCGCTGTTATTGAAAAAAAAAATTTCCAATAGTGAAATATTTTTTTTTGTATTAAGTATTATGTAAAATAAAGTTTAGTACGATTTTTATGAATCGTATCTTTTTTACCGTACTTATTAATTATTTCTACGTTAGGTGGTGTATCTCTTACAACTGTATATGGACCTGAGTATACATTGTCCAACTTATTGCTAGGTGTTTCATTTTTCACTAAAACTAAATCTCCTGGGTTATATGATATAGGATTAATACATTTATCATATCTTAATTTTCTATTATATTTACTTTTTATTAGATTATTCCTCGCTTCCTTTTGAGAAAGTTGCAACCGATATTTTAATTCGTGTGGGTAACTATCAAAATTATAAAGAGGTTCTAATTCTTTTGTTAAATTGCTGGGAAGTAAACATTTTTTTCCAAAAACTAACTCAAAAGGTGTGATTTGAGTTTCGGTATGTACCGCCGTATTATATGAAAAGCACCAGAAAGGTAGCCACTTACTCCATGTCTCCGGATGGTTATCAGTTTGAATTCGTAAAAACGCATTTAAATGTTTATGTGTTACTTCTAAAGCACCTATGGACTGATGATGATAAGCTGTAGAATTGAGTTGATTGATGTTAAGCAATTTACATACCTGTTGAAATGTCTCCGAAATAAACTCTTTCCCTCTGTCGGTTGCAATTTCCTTTGGAACTCCATACCTAAGAATAAAATTGTTGACAAAAACTCGTGCAACTTCTTCTGACTTTTTAGAAACTAAAGGATAAGCTTCAACGTATTTTGATAATTCGCACTGCAGCGTTAAAATATAAGAAAAATTATCACTATCTGTCTCTAAAGGACCAACCAGATCTAAATATATCTTTTCAAATGCAGTACTTGCTGTACTTGTAATTACCATTGGCTCTTTAACTTGCAATGAATATTTTTGTCGCTGACATTTATCGCAACGCCTTACAAATTCTCTTACATCGTTATCAATTCCTGCCCAATAATAATATTTCTTTATATTGTTCGACATCCGTCTCATACCAGCATGGCCACTGCTAGGTAGGAGATGAAAATCGTTTAAGATAACTTTTCTATCATCTTTATTATCAATTATTTCAACATCGTTAATAATACATATTCTCGGTCCGGACCTATCTTTATTATTATTTATCTCCTCTAATAACTTTTTAATAAAAATATTATTTTCTTTATTTTTTATTATACATATTTCATGTATATTAACAATTTTGCAAAATTTATCTAATTCCCTCACAAATTCGTCTCGCGCCATTTGTGATTGAGAGTTTAGAAATTTCACGTATAAAATATTTTTACTTTCCACGTAACAAAATATCTTATTTTCCTTTGTTACCATTCTTGAACTTCTTAAATTTGATAACTTTTCCTTATCAATGAATCTTAATTCAATCGAATTTTTTGGTTTTATGGTAGTGCTCACGACTTTTGGTTGATCAGGCCGCAAGTCAGTGGGTGCACTGTCCACATGAGTGTCAAAGTCATTTAATTTTTTCGCTTGCGCTCTTGTCATTACATTCACAATCCTTTCATGCATTCCTTTCAAATCATCAGAACTAATTCTTGACAGTGCATCTGCAGCTGCATTGTCAGAACCTTTTATGTACTCTACTTCAAAATTGTACTCTTCTAATGCTAATCGAAACTTCATAAGTCTACTTGACGGGTCTTTCATATTAAATAAGTATATTAAGGGTTTGTGGTCCGTAAGTATTTTAAAAGGTCGTCCATATAAATATGGTCGAAAATACTTCACGGCCCAAACAATTGCAAGTAGTTCTTTCTCAATAACTGGATAATTCTTTTCACCTTTGTTTAAACTTCTACTAGCATACGCTACCGGTCGCCCATTTCCGTTAGATAAAATAGCACCTATAGCATTATTCGACGCATCTGTTTGAATGATAAACCGATTTCCTTTATCAAAGTCTGGATATTGTAAAACAGGAGAGGCTGTTAACTGTTCTTTTAAAGTTTCAAAAGATTGCTGACATTCTTCAGTCCATTGAAAAGGAACATGCTTTCTATTTAAATTATTTAAAGGACTAGCGATTTCCGCGAAATTTGGTATGAATTTCCTATAATAGTTAGTAAACGCTACGAATCTTCTTACTTCATCAGAATTTTTAGGTTGTGGATAGTTTTTTACAGTTATTACTTTATTAGGATCAGGTAATATTCCATCACTTGAAATGATATGCCCTAAATACAGAATTTCTTTTCGTAAAAAATCACATTTTAAAGGATTTAATCTTAAATTAACTTCGCGTAGCCTTTCAAAAATATCTTGCAAATTTTTGTTATGTGTTTCTAAATTTCTTCCAAAAACAATTAAGTCGTCTAAATATATCAAACACTTTTCATAATTTAAGCCTGACATTGCAATTGTTATCATTCTAGAAAAAGAGCTTGGACTAGTTTTAAGTCCCATTGGCATGCGGGTCATCTGATACTGTCCTGAATAAAATGCTGTGTATTTTCTACTACTTTCGTCCAATTTAATATTATAATAACCTTGATGTAAATCTAAATGCGTGAAATAAATACTGCCTGCTAAAGATTCAAAAATTTCAGTTATATCGGGTAAAGGGAACTTGTCATCTTCTATACAATTATTTAACTTCCGATAATCGATCACTAAACGCCACTTTTTATCTTCCGTTGAATAAGACTTTTTAGGAACTAATAAGATGGGGCTGGACCAGTCGCTTTTACTAGGTTCTATTATACCCTCATCTAACATTTTATTTATTTGACGTTTAATTTCATCTTTTTGAGAAATCGGCAATCTGTATTGTTTTGAAAATACTGGAGTTGTATTAGGTTTTAAACTTATATTATGAGTATAAATATCTGTAGTACTCAATTTATCTCCTGGTAAATAAAAAATATCTGCATACTTAGCACAAATATTCTCAATGGTTTTTTGTTCTTCGTCATTTAAATGGTTCAATTTTATAGAAGAAAATAATTTTTTTACTCTATTTGCATCGTTTTTTGGCTTCTCAAATGTACAAATATTGAAATTTTTCAGTTTTTCTACTTTAGGACTAATATCTGATAATAAAAAATCATTTTCTGTTACGTTCAGTATTCTTATAGGTATAAATCCATTAGTAGGAGTAGCAACCGAGCTCGCCAAAAATACACCCTCATCTATTTCTTGTGATAGAACTACGCAATCTTCATTAAATTCAGTTTGTATAAAATGTACGGACTCGCTTCGCGCAGGTACATTAATATCAACCTTACATTTATTAACTATCGGAAAAAAATAAGATGTTTGATTTGTGTATAAAGTTAAGTTGTTTTTATAAAAATCTATATGAGCTTTATACGTGTTTAGAAAGTCACGTCCCAAAATTCCTTGAGCCTCTATCGGTAGGTTATTAAATACATAAAATTTATGATTAATCGTCTCCTTTCCTAAACATAAAGGTAAATAAATATATCCTTTTGCTTCAAGTTCTCCCCCTAAACCTTTTATTTTTACACTCTCTTTATGAATTGGTATCTGAAATTCTAGGACATGTTTATATTTAATTGCAGATAAAGAAGCTCCTGAATCAACGAGAAAAGAATGTTTTTTATTATGTTGCAAAGATGATGTTAAGAAGGTATAACAATTACTATCACTAGCCAAAATAAAATGGTTTGAATTAGTCACGAAAAAACTGGTTTGATGTTGATGGTTCAGCAGAATTTTCCGATTGGTTTATAAAATTAATATTACGTTGATTTCTTATCCTTTGGTTTCCTCTATAAAAATTAGAATTTCCTCTGTA
>DWPD01000041.1:0-12312 GCA_018251475.1 Euphyes dion | reverse complement strand
TGTGGATTACGATTTTAACCTGATGTTAAGGCAAGTGGAATTTAGCCACTACGGTTTCATGACATCAGATCGCACCCCATAATAATATTTATAAACTCCTTGTAGTAGAAAAGGCATTCTGATATGCCATCTGCTTAACTTCTGTTTGTTCAAGCTTAGACAAATTTTCTAAGTTTTTATCTTGGTATTCCTTTTTTACTTTCTCGAAAAAATTTTGTCCACCAAGAATATAATTACCTAAATTAGCAGCATAATATTGAGCATTACCTAAAACTGCACAGTTAATTCGACTTAATATTCTCGAAGGGTAATAAAAGAGAGAAACGTTATTGTTTGATTGGAAGTCATTCTCATCCATTATTTTAATGGCTTCATGATAACCATCCATTTGATGAACAAAATATCCTTCAGGTACTGATATTCTCAATTGTGCACCTACATGAGCATAACTACAAATACCAGGTGATACCGCTGGTACTGGGTCTTGTCTATGTTGAGTTACTCTAATGGTTTTTTCTTGAAGAACATCATTATAAAATTCACTAGCAGTAAGATCAAAAACTCGTGGATCACCAAAAGTTGCAACATGAACATCTTCAGCTCCTTCTGTTTTATTGAGGCATAAAGCAGCTATCTTAGCAATAGCTCCTCCCATACTGTGACCTGTGAGATTAATTTTAAAATCCTTGATTTCTGATCCCTGTTTTTCAGCATGAGATTTCAAAATGCCATACAGATTAGGCCATGAATCCATAAATGAATTATAGAAACCACAATGAATTCTTCCACCTTCAGGTAAAAATTCCGAAGTAGCAAAAAGTACATTTATATCAGTAATTCCATCATTGAGGCCACGAGTACCGTGGTAAGCTACCGTTATTTCTTTGCCTTTTATGAAAACATGACCAGCATCTTCCTCAAAACTATTACTAAATGGAATGATTTCATAACCTTCGCTGATAAGTTCAGCTCTAGTTTTATACATTTTTTCAGTAGATGGAATAATTTCAAAATCTTCTGCAGTTTCAAATTCAGTTTTGTATACTCCTTGAGCTAGGTTATTACATCTTTTTTTACTTAATTTATCATCATCCTCGCCATAGCTTATCTTGCAGAAATTACCCATTTCTAATAATTTCTCTCTATCAAATCCTGCAATTTTTACAATACTTTCATCTATTTTATAGTCAGAAGGTAAAGAACATGGCTCATTTGGATCAGCACGATTTATAAATTCATAATCTTCAATGATCTCAAATTCATCGTCATATTCTTTCATCTCGTATTTGCCATCATCTACTGAAATAGAGTCTGGCTGTTCAGTATTACCTGGCTCTGAGCTTGTAGCAGCACCTGTAGTGCTAAACCAATTTCGTAAAAAACTCAAATCCATAAATACCTTAATTATTAAAAATTAAACAATAATTCACTAGTTATAATATAAACTAATATTATTGTCAATAGTTATATTAATATTTTAATCTTTATGTACTTTCACTTGAGTAAATTTTACTTCCATAGAATAAGTATAGAGTTATAATACACTAACAAGCAAACCTCTGTACTAAATTTTGGTTAATATACACGTTGAGCGTATTAAGAAAGTTGCTTTTAAAGTATTGCATTTTACTTTTATTTTCGCTATAAGGTTGCTTTAAGTTGGATTTTCAACACCTTTATACTATTTATGTTATGATTTTAAAATTTTTTGGGGGCACTTCATGAAAAAATCTATTTATACTAGAACTGCTCTAGCTTCTCTATTGACTTTATGTTCTTTCAGTGGCTTTGCTGCTGACTTTTCTGACGAGAGTATGAAGGAAGTAAAAAAGCAAGAGAGTAACGAGTCAATCAAAACTTCTGGAAAGATGGAAGTGATGAAGACGTCAAATAAGAAACTAAAAGAAAAAATGGACAGGATATGTAATGCTGATCCAAGAAAAAAAGCCGAGGAGCTTAAGAAAAAAGAAGAACTAAGATTAGCAGCTGAGCAGAAGAAAAAAGAGGAGTTAAAATTAGCAGCTGAACAAAAGAAGAAAAAAGAAGAGTTAAAATTAGTAGCAAAACAAAAGAAAAAAGATGAAATTAGGCTAGCAAAAGAGAAAAAAGCAAAGCTTATAGAGGATTCAAAGGCGAAAGCTCTAAGCACTAAAAATTCTAATGTAGAAAAGTCAAAAATTAAGGGTTCTAAAACTAAGAATGCTAAAATTGAAGCTAAAGATATAAAAAAGGATGTAAAAGTTGTTAACAGCAATACAGAGGAAAAAGGTAAGGCAAGTCCTGTTGTTTCAGTTGGTGGGGTTGATATTATCAATACCAATCAAGGGGATGGTTTAAGAATAACTTTCGGTGGCGTTGTTGATTCTCAAGGTTATGGTAACCATGGGCTAAGTGGCTATAACCATTATAATGTTATGCCAGGTAAATCTACAGATTATTTTAACAATACTCCAGATAGTATAAAAGGAGCAAATCCAATATTTCCTAAAGGGATAGGGAATATTGGTGATTACAGTGAAAACATGGGCATGATTTCAGATGCAATATTGCACTTAAGAGCTGAAAATAAAAATGAGGATATTGGTCTTCGTTATGGTGCCGATGTACAATTCCATGTTCCAGTTACTGAAGGTAAAGGAGCTTCACAAGGCGTGAATGCTGCAAGAGGTAGAAGTGCACATGTGTTTTTGAATTCAAAATATGGTGATCTGAAACTTGGCTATCAGTTTGGTCCTGAGTCTCTGATGAGACTTGATGCAACAAGAATTGCAACTGTTGATGGAGCTGCAGATAGTGATTGGTTCAGAAAAGTAAACTTAGAAGGAAGTGCTGCAAACTTCCCATTTTACGTAACACCACGTCTTTACACTGAAAGCTTCTCGAGCGAGAGCGAAAAACTCTCCTTCCGTATGGCAGGAAAATACAACAAAGAGGTTATGACCACATTGCCATTTAGAGCTGCTTACTACTCACCAAATTATATGGGTGCAAGATTTGGTATTAGCTACTCACCTCGCTACGATAGTGGTTTATCCGTTGTAAAAGAAATAGTTCCAGATTTACTAAAAGATTCAAGTAATAAGGTAACAGAGGTAAAGAATGAGGAAATGTTAAGACATGTTGGGCCAGATTACCAGCATATAGTAAGCGCTGGTGCATCATATGAATATGACTTTAGTAAACATAATGTAAAAGTTAAAACTTCCGTAGTTGGTGAATATGGGTTTTCAAAGCAACCGAGTAAAGATAAGCACCTTTATAATGAGTTCATAGAATACAATAATCTGGCAGGCATTAATTTGGGTGCAAGCGCTGATTATAAGATTGATGAAGATCAAAGTGTAAAATTCGCTGCTTCTTTTGCATATTTAGGCAAATCTGGTCAACCTAAGAGTATCAAGGAACTCGACCTTGCTTCAAAAGAATATAAAGAGACTACTGATATTGCTAGAAAAAATGGCTTAAAGCAATTTAATGATAACAATACCATGTATTGGACTGCAGGTGCTGGTTATCAATATGATAATATCTATACAAGCTTGACATACTTTGGCAGTACAATGAATGATAAAGATATGCTTCATGATATTGCACTTGGTGTTCAGTATGATCTATCTTCTTGCAATAAAAGCAAGTTTGTTCCTTATGCAGCCTTACATTATTTTATGACTGATGAACAAGGTGCGCTGAAAGACCAAAAAGGTACTGATGTACCTTCTAACCAAGGAATTCTTCTCCTCACTGGTGTGAAGTTTTCTTTCTAGTTATTTAACAATACACACCACAGCTTGAATGTGGTGTGTGTTTTCTCTGTGTTAGTATTTTGTTGTCGATCAAATAAACATAAGCTAGTGTGTAACAAACTCTACGAGTATTTATTTTAATTCACATAATAAGTAATGTCATCCCAGTCACAGCTGTACGAAAATTGTGGCAATTTGCATAGTAAATGGTGTCATCCCAGTGCTTGACACTGGGATCCATTTTTCCATCATCATCAGAAACATTGTATTTTAACATTACTTTTATACTCGTAAATTTAACTGGATGCCAGCGTCTGGGCACTGGCATGACACCCTATGGCTACTCAGATAATGGATATAATCCCTTACCTGTCGAACATTTTCAAATTCAATCAATTAAGCAGTATGCAAACCAAATTAAAAAACCATTTAGCTGGAGAATTACTTACCATCGCTACTTGCTGGAAATTAACACTTGTAGGTGGGAAAGTAATGGGATTTACCGACTATGACGAAGATTTAAATGTCAATAATATACTCTATAAATCTTCAAGTGGGCTTACAGATAGTAGCATAATATTAAATAGCGATTTGAGAACTGATAATCTAGAAATTGGAGGAATATTAAATAGTACCGATATTAAAGAAAAAGATGTTTTATCAGGAAGGTATGACTTTGCAAATATTGAAATATTTCTTGTGAATTATAAAGATTTGAGTCAGGGAATTATGAATTTGCATGCAGGAACTTTTGGTAAAGTAACATTAAATAGTGGGAGGTTTATCGCTGAAATTAGAGGTCTTGCGACAAAGCTTGAGAGAAGCATAACAGAGCTATATTCTCCTGTATGCAGGGCACAATTTTGCGATGATAGATGTAAAGCTGATGCTAAAAAGTTTAGTAGAATGAGCACAATTACTAAAGTGATAGATGAAAGAAGATTTGAAGACACTAATTTAATCGAAAGCGATGGATATTATAAGCACGGAGTGTTTAGTTCAGCAACATTTGAAGTTATAGTTAAAGAATACAAAAATAAAGTAGTTACATTATTTGCTTCTCCTCCATATCAAATTTCTACCGGAGATAAATATTCGATACTTGCAGGTTGTGATAAAGCGTTTTTAACGTGCAAAAACAAGTTTAACAATGCTGTGAATTTCCGTGGCGAACCATATATACCAGTTGTTTAGCAGCATAATTTTTAATATTATGAATAAGTATGGAAAGGTGGCTGAGCGGTCTAAAGCACACGCTTGGAAAGCGTGCACATATGAAAATATGTCGGGGGTTCGAATCCCCCCTTTTCCGCACATTATTTCTAGTATAACATAGGTTTTGTTCTTTAAGGGATATAGCATTAGCACTTCAGCTTCGCAAGTTTTCAGAGTCATCTACGTCAATAAAAGAATAGAGTTATCAAGTTGCAGAGCCTTCTTGATTTTTGATGACGAAGAGTAATAGAAATACAATCCAGTAGCCAGCTGCTGATCCCTATTACTAATAATGTCTTGCAATACTATACTTAGTCTGTGTCATTTCTTCCGAGCATCAGCAAACTCGTATATACTCAACCTACCATAATCTGTCGATATAATTCTTTATTGAAAATTTCGGAAGACAAAAAAGCCTCACACTTTTTTATTAAATAGACATGTAATCGTATTCATCCAAAGATGATTCCATTATTGTCTTTTGTGGATCAAATGGTTCAGAACTTAGATCATATATATTATTACATCTTGCCTTGCATATAGATCGCCCGGCAGGATTATACCAATCATGTATCTCTTTACATTTTCTGTGGCAAAGATTATGGTCACGTGCTTTTTGCTCGTCTATCCAAGAAAATAATTTTTGTGTAGATTCTTGCACCTTACTTTTACTCGTAAAAGGATAAGTATGGTAGTTTTGTGTATTTTTTGACATAATATTCTCCCTAATTAAAAAACTAACATAATATTAAAACATTAATATTAATGTTAATAATAGTATAACTACTTTTTAATACAGTTTTTACGAAAGTTAAAACAAATTATACAGCCCTCCTTCCTCTCCACCTACAGAAACACTAAATATATTTTTTAAACACCTGTTTTGCTCTTGCCTCTAATCACTATTCCATTACTCACACTTGTTACCTCTATATCAGACGATTTTACATTATTCCTAATCAGATGATTTACCACTACTCTACACTTATATTTATCTATTTCTTGATCAGAGGTTTTTTTATAAAATTTCCTGTAATTTACCTCTCTCTTCATCAACTATAGTATTTCCTAAAGTAAATGATAAAGATATAATAAGGTATTTAAGTTATAATGGCATATAGTGTGGATTTAAGGGAAAAGGCAGTATTGATGATAGAAAAAGGGAAGACGAAGATTGAGGTAGCAGAGCTTATGGAGATAGGAATAGCAACTCTGTACCGCTGGTTAAAAAAGAAAGCTGCTGGTGAAAGCCTAAAGCCATCTAAAAACGGTAGCTGTATTCGAAAAATAGACCCAAAAATACTCGAAGAATATGTTACAAAGAATCCAGATCATACTCTGGCAGAGATGAAACAAAATCTTGGATTTGGAATAAATTCAATTTGGTATAGACTAAAACAGCTAAAAATTACTTTAAAAAAAAGTCACACTATATCAAGAGCGCAATCAAGAAGATAGGCAGCAATTTATTGATAAAATCTCAAAAATAGAACATTCCAGCATCTTATATATAGATGAAGCAGGAGTTGATAATAAGTTATACCGAGAATATGGACGTGCTCCAAGAGGAAAGAAAATTTATGCAGATATTCCAGCGAGAGAGAATCAGTATAGTAGCCGGGTGGATTGGAAAGAGATTTATTGCACCAATAACTTTTACTGGAGGGTGTAACAAAGAAGTATTTAATGCATGGTTAGAGCAGATATTACTTCCACAGTTACAACCTGGTACAACCATAGTTATGGATAATGCTACATTTCATAAGACTCCTACAACAAGGTCATTAATAGAATCTTTTGGCTGTCATTTGCTCTATCTTCCAACATATTCACCAGATTTGAATCCCATAGAACACTGTTGGCATAACATCAAAAGCCGCCTCAGACCTCTAATGTATAAATATACAGACTTACAACTTTTGGTTGGTAATGCCATAATGGAACTTTATCATCCATTTTAGAAAATACTATACTATTGGAAAATGCCCATCGTCTTGACATTTTTCTTAAATCGTGGCAGTCTTAACGTTCATTTCAAAATTTTCTCTGTCCTTTTTTGACTCCCTTTAAGAACTCAAAAGTTTGTTCCCATTTTCATTTTTCTATGTAATATTCCATTGGTAGTTTCTCTATATTATTCACGGTCTCTTTTTCCTTATTTCTCCTACTTTTTCTTTACTTTATTTTCTCACAGCATATTTTGTTCACAGAACCCAGATAAAATTCACGAATTTCAATGCTTTAGCTATTTTAAGTAGAATTAAATTTACTAATACAAACAATAAATTACTATTCTTAAATTTGATCAGATTGATTGCAAAAAATAAGATTTTCAATACGTTGCTTGTATAGTTGGCCTTTCATAGTTAGTGATGCAACAAAGCCATTTCAGTGTTTGGGCGCTGGGGTGACACACTGGAATCCAGATTAAACACTAAGTTGGTAAGCATGTTACAACGTTTTTGACGACGAAAAGACTGGATAGCTACTTGCATGACAACCATTTAGTTGTCTTTTCTCGTCTATCTTATTTTGTCACTCTTCTGAACAGATACTAAAGTACTAACTTTTGTGGGTTGATGCACAATTCTATCAGAAGTTTTGTGACTATAATTGCAGAAAACATCGAGCATAAAACTCCTATCGATAAAGTGATAGAAAATCCTCTAATTGCTCCGCTACCAATAATGAACATTATTCCTGAAGCAATTAGTGTAGTGAGGTTTGAATCAAGGATTGTTTTTATTGCGTTTTTAAATCCTTCTTCAATTGCACGAACCGTTCTTTTTCCTGCTCTTATTTCTTCGCGAATGCGTTCAAATATTAAAACATTTGCATCTACCGACATGCCAACAGTTAGAGCAATGCCAGCAATTCCAGGGAGAGTAAGAGTTGCTTCAAGTAAGGTAAGAATGAGTAGTATAGAGATTACATTAAAAACGAGTGCAACAGACGCTAACAAGCCTAATTTGCCGTAAGTAATGATTATAGATAAACCAACGGCTATGATAGAGATTATTGCTGCAATTTCTCCTGCTTTTATTGACTCTTCTCCAAGGCTTGGACCAATGTTTTTTTCTTCAATTATTTTAAGTGGTGCAGGTAGTGCACCTGATTTTAAAAGTATTGCAAGTTCACTCGCTTGTTTTTCAGTGAAATTACCGCTAATTTCTCCCTCTCCATTTAGAATAGGTTCACGTATTGTTGGTACAGTTAAGACTGTGTTATCTAAAACAATTGCAAAAGGCTTTCCTACATTTTCTTTAGTAATTTTTGCAAATTTTTTGCTTGCTATGCTGTCGAATTTGAAATGTACTGTTGGTTTACCTAAATTGCCAAATCTAACTGATGCGTTAACTAATGAATCACCGCCTATTTCAGTTTTGCGGAATATCGGGTAGGAATTACCCAAAGAATCCTTGAGCATAATCGTAGTGTCATGATCGATATCTTGCATTTTAGCTACATTGGTGTTTGCCAAATGGAAGGCCAGCTTGGCTGTTTTGCCAAGCAGAGATTTTATCTGCTGAGTGTCTTCTACTCCAGGAACTTGGACTAATATCTTATTTTGTCCTTGTTTTTGCACACTTACTTCCTTAGTACCAAGCTTATCTAAGCGTCTTTGAACATTAACTATTGACTCTGAAACTACTTCATTGATTAATGAATTCTTATAATGCGGTTTATATGAAATGAAAATTGCAGTATTTTTTCTACTCAATTCTAAATTTGGGTTTATTTTATGTATTAACGTTGAAACTTTTTTGTAATCATCAATATTATTTAAAGTTACAACCACTTGTTTATCGTTTTTTGCGCTAAATTCAATCTTTTGTGTTAACAGACCTTCTTTTATTTCATAGGTTAGCATGCTTAGTTTCTCTTTGAAGTAAAAATCTAAGTCTACATTTAGAAGCAGAGATGATCCACCTTTCAGGTCGAGCCCTAGATTTATCCTCTTTTTTGAGGCGAGAAACTTATTACCAAAGAAGTTTGGCAGTATTATATATAAAGATAGCAAAAAAATTAGCAATACTGAAAGAGATTTAATTATGAGCTTGTTTGGCATAAATTTAAACTATATTAGGTGCATTGTAAACTGAATAGTTGCTAATCACAAGCACCTGAATGAAAAGATTCTAAAGCCTTAATCTATAATTGATTGTACTTTATACTATACTTTGCTCTTCTGAAACATCATTTACTAAAGTGTTATAAATGTATGAATTAGGTTGAGAATTAGCTTTAAGATTCTCTATTTGTTTATTTTTTCTAATGCTATCAATCGGAAGGTAAATGCATAAACCAAGTATTGAGAAAGTAACTATGGTAGCTGGTATGTGAGTAGCAAGAAATTCACTATAACTTGGATCTTTCCAACCGAGAGGACTAGATAGAGAAGGATGAGGGAAAAACTTTGGAATTACTACTGTTGCACTTAATAATATTATAATACTAGTTACAGTGGCACTGAAAAGGGGTAAAACATTTTTTTTATTAAATTTGCCATAAGAATCTTTTAAAATATCAAACATACATACTCCTCGATTACTAAATGTTCGTGATACTAAGGGCTAATTGTAAAATGTTCAATAACTAAATTGGAGATAATAAAAAATGGACATAGAATATAGATGTACAATATGAAGAATGTATGATAGTTAAAATAGGTACGAGGGGAAGCAATCTTGCGGTTGCTCAAGCTTTGGAAGCAAAACAAAGATTATTAGAGTTTTTTCCTAACATATCTATTGAGATCATTAAAATCAAAACTTCTGGTGATAAGTATGTTAATGTAAATCTTGCTGAAATAGGAGGTAAAGGACTGTTCCTCAGGGAGATTGAGGCTGAATTACTCAAAAATAATATAGATATGGCGGTTCATTCGCTAAAAGATGTACCTGCGTTTTTCTCGAAGGACTTAACAATTCCTTGTGTTTTAGAGAGGCTAAGTCCATGTGATGTATTTATTTCTCATAAATATAAGAGCCTAAAAACTTTGCCACAGCAGGCTACAATTGCAACTTCTTCAATAAGAAGAAAAGTTCAGCTACTAAATCTCAGGCCAGACTTAAATGTAGTGCCACTGCGTGGAAATGTGACAACTAGACTGCAAAATCAGAATTTTGATGGAATGATTTTAGCCGAAGCAGGACTGATAAGATTAAAAAAACACCATTTAATTACAGAAGTATTATCACCAAAAGTCATGTTAAACGCAGTAGGGCAGGGGGCAATTTGCATTCAATGCCGAAAGAATGATATAAAAGTTATCGATCTTTTAGAGAAAATTAATAATAATATGTCTTTTATAAGGGCAAAATCAGAGCGCAGTTTCATGAAGACAATAAATGGTTCATGCTTTACGCCGCTTGCAGCTTTAGCAGAATATGTGAGTGAAAACATGCTGAATCTTTGTTGTATGTTAGCAGATGAGAAAGGTATATACTTCACTGAGCGTACTTCGTTTGTAGAAGATGCCGAAAAAATGGGTATGGATGCAGGATTAGAGTTAAAATCAAAATGCTTATAAGCTTACCTAAAGTATGTGGAATCTACCGTTATAATGTTTCAATGTCTAAAATGACTTGGTTAAATGTTGGTGGCCAAGCTGATGTACTATTTAAGCCACGTGACGTTGAAGATCTAATGTGCTTGATAAAAGATACTGAGTTACCAATTAGCATTATCGGTGCAACATCTAACATAATAGTGCAAGATAGTGGCATTCGAGGAATAACGGTGAAATTAGGTAAGGAATTTGCATATATTAAATGTAAAGATAATAGCTCCATCGTTGCAGGTGGTGCTGCACTGCTTAGTAACCTTGCCTACTTTGCCGGGGAACAGCAAATTAGTGGGCTTGAGTTTCTTGCCGGAATTCCAGGAACAGTTGGCGGTGGAATAGAAATGAATGCAGGTGCATATGGTAGTGATATTGCGAGTGTTGTAAAATTTATAAGGGCAGTGAATCTAGAAGATGGAAATTTATATGAATTTTCCAGTGAAGAAATGGGATATTTTTATCGTGGACATAGTCTAAAAGGCAGGTGGATTTTTATTGAAGCTGAATTTAAAGGAGTAAGTTCAGAGTATGAGCTTATATTGCAAAGATTGAAAGAAGTTATTGATAAAAAAAATAAAAGCCAACCAGTAAGAGGAAAAACTGCTGGCTGTATATTCAAAAATCCAATAGGCTGCAAGGCATGGAAACTGATTGATGAATCTGGCTGCCGAGGATTAGATAATGGTGTAGCTAAAATTTCTAAGAAACATTGTAATTTTCTGCTCAATTACAATAATGCAACTGCACTTGACTTAGAAAACCTTGGCAACAGAGTACAAAATGCAGTAAAAGATAAATTTAACATTGAACTTGAGTGGGAGATAAGGGTTTTGGGTAGGTAACTTCTAACCTTCTCTAATATGACCTATTTCAATTGAGTACACTTCAATTTAAGTCCAAGGTACACTATTTTGCGAGGATAATTTATGCTTCCTTTAAAGAAAAGCATTCTTTTACTTTTTCGACTGTAGGTTCTATAATACATTCATTTATTTTTTCAGCCGTCAATGCTAATAAACCTAATGCAAAAAGACTTACAAATGGTGCAATAACTCCTATTGTTGCACTCATCAAAGCTGCTGATTCTATATTTAACATTACAGTAGGAAAAATAGTACCTATAGCTGCACCAAGACCAATCCCTACTACGGCAGTGGTAGCTAAGGTACATAAAAAATAAGCTATTAGCTTTGTTTGGCTTGTTTTTTCATAATGCTTAAGACTATCTTCTCTGGAAGTAATTAAAATGAGAAATGAGTATGTAGAAACCAAAGAAATAATTCCGCCTATGATTAAAGGTGATAAAGCTGCAAAGTTTAAACTAAAGCCTATAAGTGTTCCTATTATAGCTGCTATCCCATAAGACTTTAAACGCTTTTTAATTTCTGGACCCATACCTCCTTCTATGTATATTTAATTAATAATGAAATGTTACTCATTCTTCCTTCATCTGTAAAGTTATATTAACCTAATTCCAAAAATTGTTGTATAATATCAATTTGAGGTTTTATTTCCAGTGCATAAGTTTGCAGTGTTCTTTTCTATATTGTTTGCAATAGTTGCTTACTATTTAAACAATGAAGTGATATTTGAAGTAGCAAGGCTACTTAGTGATATATTCATCAGTTTATTGAAATTGATTAGCTTACCTTTAGTTTTTCTATCTATCGTGTCCACAATTTCGGGACTTAAAGACTCAATTGAAATTAAACGTCTCTGCTTGGCTTGTCAGCCTCGCAGTCAGGCAAGCTTATGCCATTGTACTATCAAGCTGATTTCCGACCAGCT
>DWPD01000040.1:0-12334 GCA_018251475.1 Euphyes dion | reverse complement strand
AATATTCCAACCTTTGTCTTTCGTCCCTTGTGGTTAACCGTTGTAAATTAACATGTATCTGTATTTTTACTATGCTTATAATCTTCACTGCATAGATCGCCGTACTTGTTTTTGTCTATTGACTCGGAACCGGACAAAAGGCTCGACCGGCCGGCTACTTGTTTACAACTTAAAATTCACTCGCGTGGATCCGGCTCGATTATGGACCATATGTTTTTGACTTTAAGTTTTAAAATTGCTTATGTAGTCTGCCGGACGATGAGTAAAGGAAACACGTGTCTTAACTGCTTGATGGTTTATTTGCGAGTGAGCAAGAAAAAACACAAATGCATCGTACAATTCATAACATTATCGCCCACCAAAAACAGTAGTTTTTCATTTAAACCAAAATACAAATATATTATTTTAAATCATCATGCAATGAAAATGTATAAAGTTATTATAACTTAGACTTGAGTTTTCGATAAAACTCAAGCAAGTATATAAATATAAGTAATATAAGTATATACATTTCATAAAGTAATAACAAATTATAAATAATAACAATTTCATCTAGTAAACCTCGACTTCACCTATTAGAAAATGGCCTGGAGTCAAAATTTCAAGGCTTTCGACATCTAAAACATCTACAGGACACAGCGGTCTTGAATTGAAACATGCCTCTATTTGACACAAAGTTGTCAACATCTCTTCGTGGGTTAGGTTACAGGTAAGAATGCGCTTTAAATGGTGTTTTATGGATTGCACACCCGCTTCCCACAGACCCCCGAAATTGGGGCTATATGGCTGGTTGAGATGCCATTCTGTGCCGTCTTCAGCCAATAAATTTTAGGTGCGCTTCATGCCACATATCACGCAATTCTTTACCAGCGCCCACAAAATTCGTTCCACGATCACTCCAGATCTGTTTACATCGACCACGTCTCGCTACAAACCTTCGGAATGCACTAATGAACGATTCTGTAGTAAGATCACCCACAAGCTCTAAATGGATAGCCTTCGTGGCCGTGCAAACAAAGATCGCAATATAAGCTTTGATTATTTTGCTGCCACGAGTAGTCAAGAGTTGAAGCGGACCAGCGAAGTCTACTCCTGAATTTATAAACGGACGAGCTGGTGTAACGCGGACGCTTGGAAGATCATCCATCATCTGTTCCCGATTTTTAGCTCGTTGAATAGCGCAGATAAGGCACTTGTGTAATTGAGCTTTCACCAAACTCTTAGCCTTTATAATCCAAAAACGTAATCGAAGAAAACATAGCATTAATTGAACTCCGCCATGAAGAGTTTTTTTATGCGCGTAAGTTATTATAAGTTTTACAACAGCATTGTCGTGACCTAATATAATAGGATGTTTCACATCTTCAGCAATCGAAGCATGTCTTAGTCTGCCGCCGACTCTTATCATACCGACTCATCTATGTAGGGATTCAAATATTTTAATTTACTCTTCTTACTAACAAGATTTTCCATTAATGTGTTTATTTCCTCCTCAAATTCCTCTTTTCATCCTAATTTAATTATAATGTTAAATGCGTCTTCTAATTCTTTACTAATAATATAACATTATTTATATATGTTCAGGATGTATTTTACTTTTTACAAATCTTTTACAATAAATGATAACTCTTTGCAATTCTTCTAGGGTGTCAAAATTTTCTAAATTTAATGTATTGTTGTGTCAAGTATTATGATACACCTTTAAACATCCTTTCTTCTATATCTGTTTCCTTCACTTCAGGTCCCGCCCACCATAAATTATTGTGAACGAGCTGTGCTAACACTACTCCTCTACTAGCGATATCAGCTGGGTTGCTCTGTGATGTTACGTGGTACCAATGAGTGTATGGGATGTTTTCTGTGATCTCAACTACACGATTTCCAACAAATACATTCCATCTTAAAGGATCACCCGCTAACCAAGATAGCACAACCTCCGAATCCGTCCATGCAAATATTTGGGCACAGGGAATTCTCATGGCATCTCCGACTTGTTTTAGCAGACGAGATAGCAATACAGCACCACAGAGTTCCAATCGAGGAAGAGAAACTGGTTTAACTTTAGCAACACGAGTTTTCGCTGCAATAATGCTCAGTTGTACCTTTCCATCCTCGGTTTGGACTCTAACATATGCAACGGCTGCATACTCCTTATTTGAAGCATCTGAGAAGCCATGTATTTCAACGGTATCCATCAAATCTTCCGTTATATTAAGCCATCTTCGTTTCTTCATGTCATTTAAATGTTTAAATCCTTCCTTTAACCGTAACCATTCATCTCTCACACCACTATTAACCTCTTCATCCCAACCAATTATCTCAATCCAAATTCTTTGAATTAATAGTTTGTATGATACTATTACCGGCGCCAACCAATCTAATGGATCAAACAGTCGCTGTAACTCCGATAAAAAAATCTCTTTGTCACCCTATCAGGGTTCGATACACGTAGAAAGTCACACGTAGAAGTCTATAGTCTTTTAGTTCGCCGTCAGTTGTGCGCCATAGAATTCATTGGAAGTCAGCATGGGAACATAGGGACTAGAATCATTTTTTGTATATCAGCTGTAAAACACACTTGTCGAAGGCTCCAACGCATTATTAAGTTTCTCACATCTTCTTGGAGAGGAGGGCCTACAAGCAACTCATCATTAAGGGAAATGTTATTGTATCCTCTAGCTGAAGCGTCAAATACTATTCGTACCTTTGTAGTTTCTTTATCTTTCCGAATAACAGGATGATGTGGTAACTACACGGCAGGTTTATTTAATTCACCTTTTGAAACAGCTTCTATAAATTTTTTATCTATATATTCTTGAATCACCTTCTTATATTCTTTCCTTAAATCTGTATCTCTATTCAATCTTCTCTCCAAAGCAATCAAGTCTTTTCATAGCTATGTCTCTTGTATTTCCCTTCGGAGCTATACTCGTAGGTATATCAACATTTTTTATTGGTAATTTTACAACATATCTTCCGTCAGATGTTCGTCTATGTGTGTTTGAATATATCTTTGCGCATAATTTTTCTTCCGCAGTAAGTAATCGCTCACTCGTAGGCTATAACTCCCACATAATCTTCATCATCTCGTCTATATTTATTTGAGTGCACAGCGCCACGCTAGTATGATAAGGCTGGTCGTCACGTATACACCCAAAAAGGATCCAACCTAAACCAGTTTCCTGCGCGCACGGTGAACCTGAAGGACCTTTAATAAAATTATTTTTAAGAATTTCAGTGTACACCTCAACACCTAACAGAAGATCAATCTTTGCTGGTGCATAATAATTCGGATCGGCTAAGTTTAATCCTTGAATATGACTCCAGGCCTTACTTATCTTGATATACTTACATGGTAACTTCGTAGTCAAGTGTGTCGATAATACGTAAGCCTTAACCTTGAGGTTTAAGGATTCTCATAATTATATAATACCTCAAGTTGTACTACTTGGCTAACAGAAGTTTGAATTGACCCAACTCCAGTAACCTTACCTTGTACTTCAGCCCTATGAAGTTGTAAGAACCTTGTTGCTCTTTCACTAACAGAGGAAACCTGGGACTCTAGGTTGATTAATGCTCGCAACACAGTGCTGTAGCCCGTCGAACTCCGCACGGGCACCAAAACGGTGGCCAACAATGCATTTCTGTTTTCAAAAGTGAAATGTGAAGCGATGTAAACATCTTGAATTTCTTTATTTTCTTCTACATTTGTATGCATGGAAGTTGACCCTGTTGTATTTTGACTATCCTTTCTATCCAGGGATAATTCTGACTTCTTAAAAGAGTGTAGAAGTGAATGATGCCGCTTCGAACATATTTTACATGAAACCTTCTGTTTACAGTGATAAAATGGATGCCCCGCCGATAAACAGTAACACATAATCTTTTTTCTTTAACAAATTCCTTTCTTTTTTCCGGCTCCAATTTACTAAATTCCTTGCTGCGACATAAATTATGATTACTATTACAATATACACACGGCGATTGAATTAAAGCAGCTCCAATAAAACCCTCTTCTTTTGTTCTATTATCTCTCACCGGCGCAACACAAGATGTCTACTCCAACGTTCTTATACGGTTTTCTACAAAATTTATTAAAATATTTAACGCAGGTATACTGTCGGAGCACTCCTTAGAAACGTAGTGTTCCCAATCCTTATGAGTTTCAGCATCTAAACGTTGTACAATTAGGTATATAATAATCGCGTCCCAAGTGTCAGTATTAATTCCCAGATTATTTAAGCTAATCAAACATTCCTTGGTACTATCAATTAATATTTTCAACTGTCCAGATCCGTGGTTGCTTAGTTTCTTAATTGAGAATAATCTTTTTAACACTGCGTTAATAATAAGCCGTTTGTGACTGTATCGTTCCTTTAAAGTATCCCATGCTGCGTGAAAGTTGTTTTTAATAAATGAAAATGTTTAATTGTATTCTTTGCTTCACCGCATACGCAAGACTTTAAATAATGCAATTTTTGAACTTCCTTGAGATGGTTATTGTTGTAAATAAGCGTCTTAAATGTATCTTCAAACGACTGCCACTCTTCGTAAGCTCCCGAAAATGTGGGCAAGTTAATTCTAGGCAACTTAATATCAACCGAGACCGCCTCGCGCTCCGTAGATGTTTAACGGCACTGGGGCAGCAGGCTCCAACATATCCAAAAAGTCCGCCCGCAAGCCCGTGTACAAATCTTCACACGCGGCGTGTTTATCTTGAACAAAATATTCCAACCTTTGTCTTTCGTCCTTTGTGGTTAACCGTAATAGATTAACATGTGATGCGCGATAAGCCTCCCAGTAATCTTCGATGCACTTAATTCGAGTTTGGACATATCCACGGGAAAGTCTACTTTTCGGACACTTCTTTATATTTATTTGTGCCTTGGTTATAAGTTGAAATAAATCTTCTAATTGTTCTAAAACGTCTTCAGTTGTAGCCATATTTAACGATGTATTGATATTATAAACTTGTAATCTTCACTGCATAGATCGCCGTACTTGTTTTTATCTATTGACTCGGAACCGAACAATAGGCTTGTTACATGCCTAGCGACAAGGAAGATCGCTGACGTCGCTGCGGTCATCGATACACGTGTGGCCCCAATATGGTTCGATGCATCGGCTGCATCAGCATGTCATAACTTTCTTTATAACTAATTAATTAATTTTACTCATTCAATTATTGATCCTAACATCGGTCAGAATTGTCTCGTAATTTAAGTCTTAAATTGTAAAAGTATATTTTTAATTAAAATATTATAATAACTTTGGTTTTTTTTGAGTCCTCCGGCTGTCGTTAACGTAATTGGCGCAGTCGGTAGGATACTTCGAAGCAGTGGTTAGGCCCAAGAAGACCCAGAATCGGACTCAAGAGGACCATCCAGCTGCTTATACTATCAAGTATTTCATCGAGGTATCCGAATCTACGTGCAACGCAGCCCAGGACGCACTCAGCCATCAGTGCAAGAAGAAGACCAGAGAAGTAGAATATGTAAGTGCTTTGAACACTTTCTATTTGTGTTGCCTATCCGTTCCCACCATTTTCCATCCAAGAAAACTCGGGGAAGAATCTGTCTCTTCAAGACAGATTCATAGAAATAGTGCTTTAGATTATAATAGAAATTTAGATACATTAGATTCGGATTTTAATAATTCAGACTTATTAAATTGTAGCGTAGATTTAAACTGCTCTAACTTATATTCTGATAGTACGTTAGTTAATTTAAATATGGACCCAGATACCATTTTTAAGGCTTTGCGCGCAGTCCCAGACTTTGACGGCAATCCTAATATTCTTACACGATTTATAAGAATTTGTGACCAATTAGTAATTCAGTACATCAAAAATGATCCAGGCTACGAGCTGACGAATTTATGTTTATTAAATGGTATTTTAAATAAAATTACGGGTGCCGCAGCTCGCACAATTAACTCCAACGGCATTCCCGATAGTTGGGTAGGTATCAGAGAGGCCTTAATTAATAACTTTGCCGACCAAAGGGATGAAACTGCCCTCTATAATGATCTATCTTTAGCGACTCAAGGTAACGATTCTCCTCAAGAGTTTTATGACAGATGCCAGACCCTTTTTAGTACAATAATGACATACGTTTCTCTGCATGAGTCCGTGGCTACAACCGTTGAGGCCAAGCGAAACCTTTATCGTAAATTAACCAAGCAGGCGTATGTCAGGGGTTTGAAAGAACCACTCGGGTCCCGTATACGGTGTATGAGACCCGATACTATAGAGAAGGCTCTGGAATTTGTCCAAGAGGAACTGAATGTCATGTACCTTCAGAATCGTAATAGCTCTTCTTCGGATCGGCGTCCACCCATCGCACCACAGCCAACACCAAAGATACCGTATTTTAACAATTATTCTGTGCCTAATTTAAATTCTCCCGGACCGAGCTGGCAGAGGCCTGCGCCCACACCCGTTAATGCACCTCAGCACTGGCGTCCCCCTCTTCAGTCTAACCAACCCCCACAGCGTATGTTTATGCAGCCTACTCGCACACAGCAAATGTTCAGAGCCCCTCCTCCGAACCATAATAATAGTGGATTTAGATTTCCCCCCAGAAACGCCCCTCAGGTTACAGGACCAAAACCTATGAGCGGAGTTAGTCATTTTACACCTAAGCCGTTACCTCCGCGAATCCCTGGGCACGATTGGCAAAGATTTGGCAATCCCCCTCCATCTAACTACTTTAAGGCAAGAGAAATGAACTTTAATGAGAGTTATGACTACGATGACTATAACTATGACTATTACCCCGATTATTATAACTATCAGACCGACTATACAGCACCTGACTATAATAATTACTATGACTACCAGACTGTACCAGACTACCACTATGAAAATTACCCTCAATACTGTGAGAATCAGGGCTCACGTCCCATGCACTCTATAGAACCCCCGCAACCCTCTAACAGGAAACCCGAGGATTTTCCCAAGGACCATTGCGAAACCACACCAGAATAGAACTTAACTTGCAGTCCAAAAAAGAATTACCATATATCCAGTTCCATAATCCACCTCTTAAATTCCTTGTAGATACCGGTGCAAACCAGTCCTTTATAAGCCCCGAAGCCGTAAATAATTTTTTCTCACACATACAAAGAAACTTTGATCCTTTTGAAGTCACTAATTCGCGTGTGACAAGTATGCATGAACATTCTATTACTATACCTAGTTTTCCGGAATTTAATAGTCAGAAAAATATTAAATTATTCATATATAAATTTCATAACTATTTCGACGGATTAATTGGCTTAGATATGTTAGAAAATTGTAAAATAGATTTAAAACATAACCTTTTGTTAACCGAATTTGCAAGTATACCGTTATTACGTTATCAATGTAGAAAACCTAAGTCAGAAGAAATTATTCCGGCCAATTCCTCTCGCTTAGTTACCATCCCCATACATCACCCTAATGGTGACGTATATATCCCTGAACAGTTTTTATGTAATTGTGTTATACACGAATGTATTACGACAGTGACAGACGACACTAGTATAGTGGAGATCCAAAACCCGACAAACAATGACGTATTACTCACCTTTGACCGACCAATGCCTATTGAACTCTGTAATGCAGAGTGTACCCATAAGGAACAAGACCCAAGTCGCGTTAATGACGTACTAGCCCGACTTCGAACTGACCACCTAAACCCTGAAGAACAAGCTAACTTAAAGACCTTGTGTGCACAGTATGCCGACGTATTTTATATAGAAGGAGAACCCCTGACATTTACCAACAAAATTAAACACAACATTAGGACCCATGACGAAATCCCCGTATATACCAAAAGTTATCGCTACCCTTTCGTACACCGACAAGAAGTTAGAGACCAGATAGAAAAAATGTTACAACAAGGCATAATACGACCCTCGGACTCTGCTTGGAGCTCGCCTATTTGGGTAGTACCCAAGAAAGCGGACGCTTCCGGTAGACAAAAGTGGAGACTAGTAGTCGACTTTCGAAAACTTAACGACAAGACTATCGACGACAAATACCCCATCCCTAATATTTCAGACGTCCTAGACAAACTTGGTAGGTGCCAATATTTTACAACTTTAGACTTAGCCTCAGGTTTTTATCAGGTCGAAATGAACCCCGACGACATCCCTAAGACCGCGTTCAATGTCGAACATGGGCACTTTGAGTTCTTACGCATGCCCATGGGACTTAAAAATTCTCCATCGACGTTCCAACGAGTCATGGACAATGTACTCAGAGGACTTCAAAATGAAATATGTTTAGTTTATTTAGACGATATCATAGTTTTCAGTACTTCTCTCCAAGAACACATGGTGAATCTCGAGAAGGTTTTCAGTAGACTTCGAGAATCTAATTTTAAGATTCAGATGGATAAATCCGAATTTCTAAAATTAGAGACAGCCTATCTTGGACATGTAATTACTAGAGAAGGCATCAAACCGAACCCTGATAAAATCAAATCTATTCAAAATTACCCAATACCTAAGACAAGTAAAGAGATAAAACAATTTTTAGGACTTTTAGGCTATTACAGGAAATTTATACCGGACTTTGCACGACTGACAAAACCAATGACCAAATGCTTAAAAAAATCAAATAAAATAACTTTAGACTCAGAATACATTAACTGCTTTGAGAGATGTAAGACTTTACTGACTAACGACCCCATTCTCCAATATCCCGACTTTACCAAAGACTTTATATTGACCACAGATGCCTCCAACGTAGCCATAGGAGCCGTACTCTCCCAAGGTTCAATAGGATCCGACAAACCTATTTGCTATGCCTCTAGAACTTTAAATGACAGCGAACTAAACTATAGCACCATAGAGAAGGAACTTCTAGCCATTGTATGGGCTACCAAGTACTTCAGACCCTACTTATTTGGCCGTAAATTTAAAATTCTAACAGACCATAAACCCCTGCAGTGGATTATGAACCTTAAGGAACCTAACTCCAGACTGACTAGATGGCGACTCAAACTAAGTGAATATGACTATACTATTATTTACAAGAAAGGCAAATATAACACTAACGCAGACGCCCTGTCCCGAGTCCAAGTTAATAACGAGGAGATCGAATCCCTTCTTCAAGAATGTGGAATAGACCTCTCGATCGCACCCGAACCTCCAAGTTCCTCTACTGCTACCATACATACCTCAGCCGAAGACCCCATCCTCGAGGTACCTATTACTGACGAACCGCTAAATAAATTTCACAGACAAATTTGCTTGACAATCGTAGGTGACATTAAACGACGGACAACAGTGACAAAACCTTTCGACACGCACACAAGGACCCACATCCAAATCTCAGAGTCGACTTTAGAACAGGACGTGGTCAATGCAGTTAAAGAGTATGTTAATCCCAAAATAAAGACTGCCCTTAAAATTACACCACCGCTAGGGATGTATTCTATTATTCCAATACTCCAGAAGAACTTTAGGAACTCTTCTATGAACTTAGTTTTAACAAAAACTGAGCTAGAAGATGTCAAAGAGTACTTACGACAACAGGAAATAATTAAACATTACCACGACGGAAAGACAAACCACAGAGGCATAAATGAGTGTTACTTAGCTCTATCTCGCCGTTACTATTGGCCTAAGATGAGAGATGATATAACTAAGTACATTAATGAATGCACTGTGTGTGGACAGACTAAGTACGACCGAAACCCTATTAGACCACAGTTTAATATAGTACCACCAGCTACTAAACCTTTAGAGATAGTACACATGGACTTATTTACTGCACAGACTGAGAAATACTTGACATTTGTAGACTCCTTCTCCAAATACGGTCAGGCTTACCATTTACGTGACGGTACAGCAGTTAGTATTTTACAGGGACTATTAACTTACTGTACTCACCACGGACTTCCATTAACGATCGTGACTGACAATGGAACTGAATTCACTAACCAACTTTTCGCTGAATTCACTAGACTTCATAAGATTAATCATCATAGAACCCTCGCAAATTCACCTAATGATAACGGTATCATAGAGAGGTTCCATTCAACGCTATTAGAACATCTACGCATACTACGACTACGACAGAAGGACGAACCGATAATTAACCTAATGCCCTATGCGCTACTTGCATATAATAGCGCTGTGCATAGTTTTACTAAGTGTAGGCCCCATGACTTAATACGAGGACACTTTGACCCCAGAGATCCCTTAGACGTTGACTTAACTGAGCACCTCATGCAGCAGTACATACTTACCCATCGTGATCAGATGAAGACAGTGTATGAGTTAATTAATGAATCCACCACGGTTGATCGGACTAACTTAATGACTAATAGAAATAAAGACCGCGAGCCCGAGGTAGAATACCAACCTGACCAGCAAGTTTTTATTAGAAACCCCTTAGCTAGCAGACAGAAATTAGCACCCCGTTATACACAAGACATCGTTCTTGCTGACCTGCCTATTCACATATACACATCTAAAAAGAAAGGACCCATAGCTAAGTCTCGACTTAAGCGTATGCCTAAGGCTTAAAACGTTGTTACAGGTTCCGTATACTACTATTAGCTCACCTGGCTATGGCAGTCGATATACGACTTGAGCAGCTTGACGATGGACCTGGAATTCTACCGTTTAAACTTGGACAAACCAAACTCATCACCCAATATCATTCCTTTATACAATACATCGAACTATCGAACCTAGAGAATCAACTCCATTCTCTTAATCACCAATTAGACTATTTCAGAGAGAAACTTGACAATGTTACGTTTTCTATATTTGAACTTCAAGTTGACTACCTTACTTCCAAACTTACTAAAATAACCTCCCAGTTAAACCGCTTAGAACCTAACCGCGTTAAGAGGGGACTAGTTGACGGACTAGGATCTTTCATTAAAGGTATAACCGGTAATTTGGACTATTCTGATGCTGAAAGATATGATAGGGCCATTAAGATACTCGAGAGTAATGAACAGAAGTTATTATCTGAATTTAATAACCACGTTAGTCTCAATAAAGCATGGACATCTCAATATACCCAAATCTTAACTAGCGTAGTGGAGAACCAACAAAAGATAAATGAAACATTAACCTTGATTTTAGATAAGCATAATTTCTCTGAAGTTAAGTTTGCTAAGTTCGCGCAGCTTTTAGCTATCATTAGTGAAAACACTGATGACTTATATTTAGAGTTAATTAGATTAGAAAATACCTTAGCGTTTATTCGTGCATCGAGCACTCACCATAGCATGTTAAGCATAGATAATTTACGGGAAATGATAGTTAGACTTAGAAACATTTATAATAATAACGAAATCCTAGATGCGGATCTGAGGGACTATTATAGCATAATTAAGCCCGGTAGTTACTTCATCGGTAAACGTATTGTAATCATTTTTAAATTCCCCGTAATATCTCCTATTAACTATGAATTATATCGTCTTTCAATTGTCCCTAACAAGCTACAGCAAACCTTCATACCTCCTTATCCCTTCTTGGCAACCGATGGAAAATCGTTCTTGTACATGGAGGCTGAATGCCCGAAGTTTGGTCGCTACCTTCTCTGCGAAGAAACCATCAATCATCAACCCAGGGGACAACCAGACTGCGTCCAAAGCATCATCATCAGGCAGTCCCTGGATGAGTCGTGCAGCCCAACAAAAATCAGCTTCACCAAAGAAGCCATGGAGCAATTGGATGACCGTCATTACACCCTCATATTCCCGAAATCTACAAAGGTGGAACTGCGATGCGGTCGTCAGGAATATGTATCTCTGCACGGAAGTTACCTGGTTACCGTGCCGCACGAATGCTCTCTACGTACGGATATCCTTACCATTGTTAACACCAACGACGAGATTAAGGGCCAGCCATTGAAGATTATAGAAGTGTCTCACGATTATAATCCAATAGACAGCGCCAGAATTCCTCACTTGACTCTTAATACCATAAATCTTAAAAGTCTCCAACACCTGGAAGATAGAATAATTATCCAAAATCCTACGAAGCTGGACCCCGTAGACTTGACGGTATACCATACGACAATACCTCTTTATATAATTATAGCCGGTGCAATTATCCTTGGCTTGGTCTTCTTCACTCGACATCACCTACGAAGGGCAAGAATCAACGTCACCACATCTGATGAAGAACCGGAGAGAAAAGAAAATCATATATATGCAGCACCAAGAGGATCCAGGTCTCAAGAACCAGTACCAGCAACATTTTCGTTAAAGGTCCTCAAATAGTTGCTGCTCTGGGGGTGGAGGTGTTACATGCCTAGCGACAAGGAAGATCGCTGACGTCGCTGCGGTCATCGATACACGTGTGGCCCCAATATGGTTCG
>DWPD01000039.1:0-12766 GCA_018251475.1 Euphyes dion | reverse complement strand
CGCGTAAATTCTGATCCCGCGGGATTTCCGGGATAAAAACTATCCTATGTGTTAATCCAAGTTACCATCTATGTGTGTGTGCCAAATTTCATGAAAATTTGCGGGAAGGAGTAACAAACAAATAAATAAACAAACATACAAACTTTCGCATTTATAATTTATTCTACTACATTAGAAATAAGAATTTCATGTGGCATGGTTGATATAAAAAACCCACACAAACCCACAGGAAAACACTCTTGCAAACCGAGAATAGAAATTTAATCCCATCATTCAAATATCCAACTCGAATCCAGAACTACGTCCGTCAAGTAGGTATCTAACCTACTGGTCTTCCCATACTTTAAGTAATGTGTTTGTGTAATGTTTTGCTAAATTTTTCTTTTCAATAAGTGAGCTGTCAGTGGTAAGACGAGTAAATTATTGAATTTGTACATCATTTACGTCAGTACGATACAAATTTTAGAGAGCTGCTCATGTTTAAAGGAACAAAACTACCTACCATTTTGTTACAACGTAAATAATGAATAAGATAATTATTTAAAAATTCTAAATTATACACGCATCTCGCCCGTTTCAATTCGCAATTTATTTTTTTCCTAATGAACAGAACGTTCCAAATGCAAAATTAGTAACGCTCCTACTGAAGCTCCTTGGGTGTCTTAACATTGTTAGTGATTTCACGGGCTAATGGTCGACATTGCTTCTGTTTTGTCAATTTGCTCCAAACGCGTGGAGCATTGTGCGCCATGCACTGCTCATTGATCCCAGTGAATGCTAACTACCGTGGAGCTGCACGCCGAATTACCTCTATATGGATTTGCATTGTTTGCGAACAGCCCGAGACACATGGGTGGTGCGTGAGTATTGTTTTCATAAATAAAGTGATCAGTGAACGGAATGTGGAAATGCCGATTTATCATGTTCGACAGCATGACGAAACTAACTGTTCAATGCTGGACTAGTCTACTCGCACCAGACGGTGAACCCAGTTTAGTCGCTTAAAATCACACCCCCGCGCCCGTATTCGCCGTGTCGCGGATAGTATAGCCAAATAGATACCACATCACTAACATCCATGACCTGAAAACAAATATTTATCTGCCACATAAGTGTTTGCCGCGGCCGAGAATCAAATTCATTCATCTCACTTCACAGGCCGGTTCACGACCAAATGTAGTACAGGGTCGTATAATTCAATATAATAATAATAATAATAATAATAATCTTTATTTCAGACAATATACATACATTTACAAAGTAATATGTATGTACAGAGGTCCATATCATAAATACCTTACAGACTAACATACATATAAAATATAAAACTTAAAACTACGAGTCACGTTTTCGCGGCGACGTGAAGCGCTGGTCTGGTGACCGCCGGGGGTGGTCGACGTCCGCGGAACTTGCGGAACACGACCCCTTTCGGCCACAGCTCCTCCTTCAGGAATGTCGACAGATGTTCAGTCGGTACGCGTAATACAAAAGAAGCGAAGTTCACTGCATTACGCGCTTCCAACTTTTCGACATGCACCCGGAACTTGGTCTTTATTTCCAGGTACTCCGCGACATCAGACGTCTTCGTGGTGTACTGAAGACGCGAGACGTAGACATGCGTCACGGGGACGGCGGGACGCAACAGGTGGTTGGGTCCGGTCGGGGCTGTGCCACATTGGTTCCGACAAAGTGGTTTCCTCTTCTTCCGCTCCACCTTGATGAAACCATCTTCGTCCTTGTGAACGTCAGGCACAGCACAACGAGGGGGCTCGATGGGGCGATCCCTGTTCTCCCTCTCGGTCCTCTTCTTAGTCCGCTTTTCAGGTTGCCGGCGGACGACAGCTGCGGCGTAGTCACGTTGAGGCGTACACGTGACCACAGCAGGCCGCACCTCAGCAGGGGGAGGTGAGGGGCGGGCGACACATTCGTCACCGCTTACGCGTGCGGGGACTGCAGCCGGTGACTCGAATTTCGCTGAGTCGAGACTCGCCACCGAACAATTGCCGGCCCCGCGACGTATGTTGATGTTATTGGCCTCCGGTGACCTACATACTGCTGAAGTCTTGCGTAACGACGCTACTTCAGCCCGTAGATCCTCGATGGTGTTTTGGGAGGCCTCCAGCTTCAACACCACTTCCGCCAGGCTTGCCTTCAGGGTTGTTATGTCCTTCAGCAGCCGGGTAACATCGACGTGGTCGAACGTGACGGGCGGCAACTTACTCAGGTTCCTCGCCACGAACGTTGGCACATCGTCGGGATCGGTCACCTTCAGGAGGTTGATGATGTCCTGAAGTGACTTCTCTCCCTTTTCGTCCTTCCTGCGGGACGGCATCCGGTCGATCTGTCCGAGCGACTGAAACAGGAGCGTCTTGGCCTGGCCTATCTCCTCACAGGTGAAGTTAGTCCTGCAGATTTGGATGATGCTAACTTCGTCCATGGTGTCGATGGCATGCTGTATAAACGCCAACACCTCGTTGGCTATAAGTTGCTCGGAACTCATAGCCATTTTACGTGCGGCGGCCCTTGCCGCGCAAATCGCGAATATAAAGTATAAATATTCATCAACGTAGTGTGCACATCCGTCAGCGATCGCGTACGAATCGACACTGCCTAGAATAGTAATAGAATATACCCGTATGCCATTCGGATTACGCAACTCTGGTCAAACATTTATAAGGTTTGGTCTCGACTATGTCTGTCTGTTATGTCGATGATATCCTCATAGCCTCATCATCAGAAGAAGAGCACAGAAGGCACTTAGACGAAGTATTCAAACGCTTGGACAACCAGGGAATAACCGTAAACTTGGAAAAATGTATTCTCGGCACTCATGAATTGGAATTCCTTGGATACAAGATCACACCTGACGGAATCACTCCTTCACCAGAGCGAGTACGGGCTATCGAAGAATACCCATTGCCCAAAACAATAAGAGAGCTCAAACGATTTCTGGGCATGGTCAATTTTTACCGGACTAGCATACCACATGCTGCAAAACATCAGTCCGTATTAAACACCTACATGCGAGGAAGCAAAAAACGCGACAACTCACCAATGACATGGACCGAAGTGAGCAGAGAAGCATTCAGACAGTGCAAAGAGGGCTTGAAAAACGCCATTGCACTCAGTCCACCTTCACCCGACGCTCCTCTTTCAATAATGACCGACGCCTCGCAAACCTGTGTCGGAGCCGTTCTCCAACAACGAGTTAAGCAAGAGTGGAAACCCATCGCCTTCTTCTCCAAAGTATTATCCGAAACCCAGCAAGGATACAGCACGTATGATAGAGAACTACTGGCAATCTACATGTCCATACATCACTTCCAGAGTTATATAGAAGGTCGCGAACTCATTATTTACACCGACCACAAACCCCTGTGCTATACTTCGAAACAAAAACAATCGGTCTCAATGGAAAAAATATCGCCACGCCGATTACGTCACTTGGACTACATAGCACAATTTACATCCGACATTCGACACCTGTCCGGATCACAAAACCCAGTAGCCGACGCCTTATCCCGCATATCCGAGATTGACTGCCCCAATAATGTTAATTGGTATGACATAGCCACACATCAAGAAAAGGATCCTGAACTGCCAACCCTCTTAGCAAAACCCAATTTGAAATGGATAACTTTTCTCTGTTTACCGAACAATAAGACATTGTATTACGAAGAGTCTACGTGCGACTTACGACCTTATGTACCGACTATATTTAGAAAACAAATATTCAGTAAATTACATGACGTCACGCACCCCGGTAATCGAACTACAAGAAAAATGATCCAGAAACACTACTTCTGGCCCGGGATGAACAAAGATGCTACCACGTGGGCTAAGCAATGTTTATCCTGCCAAAAATCAAAAGTTCAGCGTCACAACATCACTCCAATCATGCAGTTTCCCAAGTCCGAACGATTCGATCACATCCACATAGACATCGTCGGACCGCTACCAGTATCCAATGACAAGAGATACATAATTACAATGATAGACCGCTTTACCTATTACCTAGATGGATCGAAGCCGTACCTGTATCTGAAGTCAGTGCTAATATCGTTGCTAAAACGTTCTATGAAACCTGGATAGCAAGATTTGGATGCCCTCTAAGGATTACAACAGACCAAGGACACCAGTTTGAATCCGAAATATTCCACTCCCTAGCCAAAGTCATGGGAATCAGAAGGATACGGACTACAAGTCATCACCCGCAGTCCAATGGAATGGTAGAGCGTTGGCATCGCGTCATGAAGACCGCTATCGCACGTGGCAAATCCACAGACTGGTCACACGAATTGCCAACGGTGTTGCTAGGCTTACGAACAACAATACGCGAAGATTGCAGTTTAAGCCCAGCACAAATGGTGTATGGAAGCAACACATGTATACCTGGCGTGTTTTTCCAGAGTACCTACCGCCGACGGAAAGGATAACACCACATCTCCTAGCTCCTTCCTAGAATCACTACAACGTACCATTAGCCAACTTTTACCTCCCCAGCAAACGTCAAAATCAACCCGGACTCCATTCATTGCTAAAGACATGAACACATGCGAATACGTGTTTGTACGAACAGATGCTGTAAGAAAGCCATTGGTCGCGCCATACGAAGGCCCATACAAAGTAATTGAAAGACATCCGAAGTATTTTAAAATTCAATTACATAACAGAACAGCTGTTATTTCATTAGATCGTTTGAAACCAGCGTTCATGTTACAAACAACAGAAGGCAATGAACACCAAAACGCAGCACCAGCAGTAACCGGAGACAGCACGGCGAAGCGCGCTGACGCGACTTTAACATCGAGCCGCATGACGAAATCAGGCCGCACTGAAAAACCTGTAGTTCGCTTTTGTTTCTAACTTTTAATTTTATTCTTTTAATTTTTCACTTTGTGTCATTTTACAGACTATTTAAACATACATTTTTACAACCTGTCGTTACTCTGTTTCGGAATAATTTTATACAAACTTTTATTTTAACATACTCATTATTATTTTATTTGCATTTTTTTAACCGTGTACTTTTGTCTATTTTACTTGTTTACTTGTTCGGGATGACTTTATTTTTTATGAGGGGGGAGTAATGTAGTGGCAATAACCTGTAAATGAATTTTGCGCCCAAATCGCAACTCACTTACACAATAATGACACGCTAGCTATAAGTTATATTTAATTATTAAATCAGTACGAAATTAGACTTGGTGTGTATCATTCGTGTGTTCCCTTCGTACTCCACACTCAATAATAATTGGCTACCAGAACACACTAGAACACGCATCCCACATACACACCTATCTATAATTAGGTCTTCAAAAATGATATTCAGGTTTCTAATATCATTTTTTTCTAAACTGAATAGTTTGCGCGAGAGACACTACTAAATTGGTAAAATGTGTCCCCCCCCCTGTAACTTCTAAAATAAGAGAATGACAAAACTAAAAAATATATATGATGTATAAATAAATAAAATAAAAAATAAAAAAGCCTTTATTCTACTGTTGAAATCTAAAATAACAAACACTTCTAGTATTACCTAACAAAAACTAAATTCATGCTTCAAATTATAATTTCCTTACATAGATACTATGTTTATTTTTTATTAACTACTATTTTTATTGTTTACTCTACTTAAATTACTTAAATTATTTTTTGACATTTATTTAGTTAACTTATATATTTTTATAAACTTATTTATTATTTATATATATTTTACTACATCTATTTTTTTCATTTATTTAACAGTAGTCGCCTCTGCGGCGTAGGCCTCCCCTAAACCTTTCCATTCTATTCTGTTTCTTGCTCTTTGCATCCATTCGGGTCCACATCTTCGGTTAAAAATATCCCGCCATCTTTTCCTTTGTCTACCACGTTTTCTATGTCCTTCACATGGCACCCATTCTGTAGCAATTTTTGTCCACCTTGTGTCGTTTAGTCTGCAAACATGGCCTGCCCAATCCCATTTTAGCTTTCTTATTCTGGTCTTTACATCTATTAGTTTGGTTTTTTTCCTTATCTCCTCATTACTTATTCTATCTGAGATTCTTACTCCTAGCATGCTCCTTTCCATTTTTCTTTGTGAAACAGCTATTTTCTCCTCATCCTTTTGTCTTAGCGCCCATGTTTGACAGCCATACGTTAGGCATGGTAAAATAGCTACATCATAAACTTTTTTCTTTATACTTAATGCAATTTCTTTATTCTTCATTATTTCTTTATAACTCCAGTATTTTTTCCAAGATAGAGCAATCCTTCTCTCTACTTCTCTACTTGTGCAATTTTCAAATGATACCATTTGCCCCAAATAGATATATTCCCTAACATACTCCAATTTTTGTCCATCTACTGTAATGTCTATGTTCTCTCCATTTGATAGAATCTTTGTTTTTAGTGTGTTTAGTGATAGTCCAACCTTACTGCTCTCACATGTAAGTTCGTTAATCATTATTTCGATTTGATATGCGTCTTCAGCGAATATTACCACATCATCTGCGAATCTTAAGTGACTCATGTACTCTCCATTTATTTTTATTCCTTTCATTTCCCAATCTAAACGCCTAAAAACTGATTCAAGTACCGCTGTAAATATTTTTGGAGACAGTGGGTCTCCTTGTCTGACTCCTTTTAGTATTGGAAACTCGTTCCCTTCTCTTTCTAGCCTTATTTTTGCTCGGCACCTGGAGTATATGTTTTGAATTAATTTTATATATTTTAAATCTATGCCTTGCTCTTGCAGCGTTGTCCAAATTGCTTCATGAAACAAAGAATCGAAAGCTTTTTTGTAGTCGATAAAGCACATATATAAAGTCATGCCATACTCGTTGTATTTTTCAATTATTTGCGTTACAACTTGGATATTATCTAGAGTTGAGAAATTCCTTCTGAAACCTGCTTGCTCTCGCGGTTGTTGGCTGTCTAATGTCTTTGTTATTCTATTTAAAATGATTTTTGAAAATACTTTGTACATGTTAGTCATAATACTTATTGGTCTATAATTTTCAAGGTCACATCGGTCGCCCTTCTTATGTATTAGGGTGATTGTAGACTTTGACCATAGTTCCGGCGTGATCTCACTTTCCAGTATATTATTATATAGTACCTGAAAAGATGTTTGAAGCGAAGTACTTAAAGCTTTGAGTAACTCGTTAGTGATTTTGTCACTTCCGGAAGCTTTATCGTTTCTTTGTGTCTTTACTGCATGATTAATTTCGCATTTTAATACGGGAAGTATCTCTGTATGGGTATTATTTGAATTGATCATAGAGTGATTCAGTGAGCTAGTAGAACGAAACGGTAAAGTCTCAGTCTTGTAGAGTTCCTTATAAAATTCTGTTGCTTCCTTTATTATATCTAGTCGTCTTGATAAATAAACTCCAGTTTTGTTTTTCAAATTAGTTGTCCAATCCGATTTTTCGCTAAGTTCTTTATAGGCTTTTCGTAATGCTCCAGCTCTACCAATGAAGTTTTCAAAAGTTTTCCTCCGCTTTTCTTTTCTTTTTTGTGTTATGCTTCTATTTATAGCTTTGCTAATTTTTGCGATTTCCCCTTTAATTCTTTTAGTTCTTTTTTGTTTAAGTAATGTTATTCTTTGCAAGAGAAGATTTTTTGTTTGTTCACTAATGTCTTTCGTCTTTGTCTCTATGTGTCGAGGAAGTTGTATAACGAACGACTTTATTTCCTGTTCCAATCTGTCATATTGTTTTTGAACTTCTGTCGAGGTTTGTACGGATTTTGTGAACTTGTTTTCCCACAACTTCGCTTTTTCTTCCGAAATATCTGGTATTTGTCTTGCTGTGTGTATAAAGGGTTTCATACCTCTCTTTTTCCTACTAGCTTGAATGGAGAGTTTGCATCTTATCATTCTGTGATCGGTGGAAAAATTTAAACTGTTTATTATGTCAAAGCTAAGGATATGTGTAGGTTGATTTGTAAGCAAGAAGTCGATTTCGTTGTGATATTTTCCATTTGGAGAGCTCCATGTCCACTTTTTATGTTCTTTCTTTTTAAACATGCTGTTAATAATCTTATAATTCCTCTCAAGTGCAAAATCTACCAGTAGTTGTCCATGTGAACTTCTTTCTCCGTATGAATATTTACCAAATATATTATCTTCGCCTCTTTGCATTTTTCCCACTTTAGCATTAAAATCGCCCATTAACAAAATATTTTTTGTTGTTACAAAATCCAGCGCTGACTCTATCGTTTGGTAAAATACTTCCATGTCTTGCTTTGAGTATGCTTCTGTCGGTGCATAAACCATGATAAAAGAGATGAAATAATTTTCAGATAATTGCATTTCTAAAGTGGCGACTCTATCAGAGAAAGCTTTGAGACTGAGGATGTTGTTTTTGAGGGATTTTTTAATCAGAAACCCTACACCATTTCTTCCGGCTTGAGTAAATGAGTGGTACATAATAAATTCCGAATATTCTTCAATCGTTTCATTTTCTCTTCTAGTTTCGCATAAACCGATTATATCCCATTTTATTGGTCTTAAAGCGTACTGTAATTCCGTTATTCTACTATCCGACATTAATGTTCTTACATTTATGGAGGCCACGTAAAGGTTTTGATTGTTCCTTTTTTTTGTTTTATAGTGTATTTTTTGGGTAAGGGGGTGTTGGTCAGACTCTTCCTCGGTGACCAGCCGGCTTGGAAGAGGTGAGGGGGTGGCGCTAACTAGTTTTTTTGATGATTATTTTTACTGATTGATGTAGAATTTGATATTTTTTTGTTACCTGGGGGACTGAAATAACTTTTAATGGATTGAGTTTTGTGTTTCTTAGGTTCTTGTTTGCGGTTTTCTTCCACGATGTTTGTCCCCTTTGTTATACCCGTTTCTGGTGATTCTGAGAGGTTTCTCTTGTTAAAATTTCTCTCAGTTGTTAGAGGTTTTGATTTTTGGGTCGTTAGTGTTATTATTTTATCATATCGTAGTGCCACCCTTTTGCCTGATTCTCTTTCGCTTTTTAAAAGCTCTTGGAGCTCCCTTCTTTTTTGTAATGTTTGAGGGGAGAAATCCTCTTTGATATATATTCCAGTGTTTTCTAGTGATTTTTTGTGTCTAAGAATCTCCAGCTTCCTGCTTATTGTTGTTATTGTTACTACCACAGGTCTGATTTTCTCTTTATTTTTTCCTATTCTATTTACATTTTCTATTTCCCATTTTTGGCATGGAATGTTCATTTTGTTACTTAAAATGTCGAGAATCAAGCTTACTAGTTCTTCATAATTTCGCTCTTTTTCTTGAATTCCGAAGAATACTAGGTTCTTCTTTCTTATCTTTCTATCCAGGTACTCTATTTGCTTTTCTTGTTGGTCTATTTTGTTTTCCAATTTTTTGGTTCTGATCTCCATTAAGCTGAATTTCTCGTCTATGTTCCTATTAATTGCAACTTTAATGTTTTCTTCCATTTCTTTCATGTCTTGTTTTTGTTTATTTAGATCACCTTGGATATTCTGTAGAATTCTCATGATGTCTTCCATTATTACTAGTAATGCCCTCTGGTGGTGAGTAGTACAAACTAATTTGATTTGCCCTCTATCGGTAATTTGGTTAATTACAATCGGTACAAGTTATCGGCGTTCTGTTGTAGTTATGTTAATTGTTTATAGATGACGCTAGTTTCTTTTGACGAGTAGACTGAGTGACTTGGCTTCTTTTGGGTTATTTATACTTTGGGCCCCAAATATTCACTGTTTGCACTTTATTTCACTTTCACTGGCTAATCTTCTGCTTCATACTGGCTATATATGATGTATATTAATGTATAAACTTCCACCGAAAATTGGTTTGAACGAGATCTAGTGGGTAGTTTTTTTTAATACGTTATAATGTTACTTGCTGCTAGTCTGCTACGGGACCCTTCGTGGGCGAGTCCGACTCGCACTTGGCTGCTTTTTTATTACTTAGAACGGGAGAGCAGTCGAAAATTGCTTGATTCGAGAAAATGAAATCATACGGTGTTTTGGTATCATAAATTGGTTTACCAAATATTAATTGACGACGTCGACAGCGGCGATGGTGACTATGGTGTCACTTCAAGGATCTGACTTTTCGAGCCTTGAAGACCTTTTCAGCGACAGTAGCAATTTGTCTTAATCTTTGGTATCGATCACGTATGAAAATCCTCCAAATCGGGTAAGTAGAAAATTTTCACACAACGGAGTTTATGCTGGCCAAGTTACGCCGCCATAATCTGTGATGGAGGATGTTCATCCAAATATGCTATTTATTTTCCAGGCGACTATCCTCTGTCTCAATTGTATTTTTTTAAATCACATAACATTGATTGTGGTTGTACGTATGAATGTTTTATAGTATAAAACCAACTAGCTACCTTAGCGTCTGGCGCGCTTAAACAAATCAATGACTGGAGCAGCCAGTCGATTATGTTTAATCAGTAGACAATATTATTATGCTGCGTTTGTTAATTCTTAACTATGTTTCTGTTTTTGATCTGTACTTACTGTGCCATTTATAGCGGGAAATAAATGCTTTTCTTTCTTCATTCTTTCTTCCTTCAATTTTTCGAATAATGGCTTTTTCCTTTTGGCTAATCCTTTCTTTGATTTAACTAATATAACTTTGTGGTGTTGCGTGGTGTGGTGTGTGTTTATAGGATATAGGATAGCTTTTATCTCAGGAATACTAACCCTTGGTATAATGTTATTAGTAATTTATCGCTTACCGACTCCTACGCGGGCAATGCCGCACATAAAATCTAGTTAAACATACAAAGAACACAGGTTTAAAAATATAAGGTTTAAAAATATAAATTAGTTAGGTATAATAATATATAATTGTTCCAGGAAGAGGCAAATTTTAGCTACCATCATCATAAGACTCCATCCTATTATTCTAACGTGGTTAAACCCACTATTTTACGACAGACAAAAACATTTACTTAGATATTAACTGTGCTCGTAAATCATACAAAGATTACAACAAGACATTTACTTTAATATATTTTTCCGTTTTGTGGTTCTACTTGCATATTCTTATCGTGACTTCAAGTGTCTGCATTCTGAATAACAAAAAAGGTTGGTGTAAAAAATCCAGAAACTAGCTGTTTATTGTGATGTTAAATAAATTTTAAATGTTTATGTGTTTGTAGAACGGGTTTTGGAGAATCAGATGGTACAGATGATGTGAGGTTAAGAACTGTGGTGGATTACGGAAGATCTGTTGTACTAGTATGTGCAGTAAAAAGAGTGTAGTGCGCCGTTACAGCTCCCGTCAGTATATGGCGGCTTTCACATACTATTTTATGATTAACTGTAAAGTCAAACGTAAGTAATAAAGTCTTTATAATTTTAGTGGTTGTAACCTTGTCATCAAAGTAGGACTATAAATTGGTGAACTGATAATTTTCTGTAGTGGAGAGAATTATTGTTTCAAGAATTATTGGTTCAAGTTGATTCCACTTCAGAACGATCAACTTATCATTCCGTAAATGTTTACTTTTACGTACTCAGTTTTCTTTTTCTATTTTCTTTCTAGGCCGACAACGTATTGGTATGCGTTTGTTGTTACATTTTCGAAGAGCGAGGGGGTTGGTCCTTCACCTCACTGTTAAGTTCCGAAAATAAAAAAAAGAAAAGAAAAATAGAACTTTAAAGCTAATTTGTAAATTTTTGTGATTATTGTTTTACTATTACATGGAGTTAATTTATCCATCGTGTAACTTTTAAGCCAAGTTTCTGATATTCGTTGCTAATAAATATTATGCTGTGCAAACTGTATTGCGCATAAAATATAATTGTACATTGTATTTGCAGAATATTGCAATTACAAGTAGATGAATACTGATTCAGAGACTACAAATATGATTAGGGATTGTTCACCATTGTTTATCTTTTTAGTGTTGGCTGATTATCGATAGTTTTTATGGACGCGTGTCTCATTCTAATCACCATTCGTCGCATTATTTGTACGCTGAGTATACAAGCTATAACAAAAACGTATGCACCGTTATGATACCGACAGAATATGTAGAATCCGTATAGCTTTGACCGCCTCACTCGGTCATACCGTTAGAGCGCTTGACCATTCGTACTGTATTGTTCTTGAGTTGTGTCGCGTTTGGTGCAAGTTACTGGAGATGGAGATTTTTTTACTTAAGCAATACACTCGTAAAATGACGAGAGATGTTTAAATATGTAACGCTTATCTTGTGGCTTGTATAAACCTGAAGTTTTATTTGAGGTTATTTCTTTTATTAATTCAAAGATTCTGGAGCTCAGTTTTACGTAATAATATTATGTTAATTTATTGCGACGCGTTTAAACAATTTATTGCATAAAAATGTACAAATAAGAATAGAATTATAGTTAAAGTTCAAATGGTTCAAACTTTTAAGCAACCCTTTCCCCCTGAGATGTAAAGTGTCGGTTACCGGCTCAACTGTACAGTCCATTACTATAATATAGTAATATATTATTACATGATATTATCATGTGTACATAGATATACTAATAATACAACTACTACTACTAATAACTACTAATTAACGGTAAGGAACTGACAAACAATTAATAGCATGAACCTCTGAACCTCAACCTTTGAACTATGAGTTTCGACATGTACACTTAGATACTATAATTTAGCCATAATTTTTTCACGTAAAAATAGATTGATTTTTTAATGTTAGAAGGGTAAAATGGCAAGTAAAAATTATTGTGGCTACAACGGAACTGTAATAACAGATAACTGATAAATGATATTGGCCTTTGTGATGTCTTATTTTTCAAATTTTTTTTT
>DWPD01000038.1:0-12767 GCA_018251475.1 Euphyes dion | reverse complement strand
CATTTTCAACACTAGAAATGGCCACTTACCCCTTCACTCATCCACATTGGAGTAGCATAATGAAGTATGGTCTAGGCTTTCACACTTAATAGTATACTAATACACAATACTTAATAGCATACTACACTTAATAGGTTGAAGCCAATTCAATTACAAAAATCATTACAATATTTTTTTATCAACCATTTGTTCAACGATTTCTATCTACAATACCATTTCTACGCAATATAAAGGTATCATTACACTTGCCGACTCCCTTTGTCAGTCAGCGACCACATCTTTACGAACAACATTGTCACCCAAATACATTGAAGTGACACATTATCTGTACCTCACATTACTCACTACTCACTACCGTTCCAACTTCTGACATTTCAATCGACAGCTTACTAGGAAAGTGAAAAAATCCGTCAGTCGGGCGGTACCCCCCGCTGAAAAGATTTTGCGGTCGCAAACGTATCAATCTGGGAGTACTGAGGTAAAAAATTCGGGTGAAGGCGATCGGTGTGCGACACTGTACAGGTACGATGCCCGCTGTGACGATAAATTTATTAACACTTCACGCTATCACCAGACTGAGATTTCAATTAGGAAGTCGTTTCCTGTCTTCTGTGTTATTATTTATTTATTTATTTAAGCTTTATTGACCACAATAACTAAAGTATTACGGTACAAATGGCGAGCTTAATGCTAGGTGCATTCTCTACCAGCTAACCATTAGGCTAAACAGAGAAACACGAAAAGCGGCTTGATTAGCTAATTACATTAAATAAATTACATATACATACATACATACACATATGTATATATATACATACGTACTATAATACATACAACCTTTATATACTACATAATATACATACATAATAAAGAGAATATATATTATATATATGCCTACTATAAACATTGAAAGAAAAAAAAGTCAGAGATTCAGACGTCGATCCATCAGGTGCTCTAGAAGCTTCTTCTTATAGCTGAGCCTATCAAGGGGCCTTCTCAGACTATCAGGCAGAGTATTCCATAGCCGAGCGGCTTGGACTGCAAAGGAATTAGAGACAAAACCGGACCGGTGCAGCGGGATGGAGAGGAGAAGCGAGTCCGTAGATCTAAGCTGTCGATCGTGATAAGAGTGTAAATAATGGAATCGGGATTTTAAATAACCGGGAGATTGGGGGTTGAACAGAATAGTAGAAAGGGTAGAGAGCAATCTTATATGCCGTCGTTCACGGATATGAAGCCATTTAAGCTTGAGACGTTGTAAGGAGATATGGTCAAATTTGCGGAGGCAGAAAACAAAACGGACGGCGCTGTTAATGAGACGATCCAGTTTGGCCATGAGAGTTTCACTGACGTCAATGTAGCACACATCACCATAATCGATGATCGGAAATATGAGTGTTTGAACTAAGTAGATTTTGGTCTTAATTGGGAGAAAATTTTTCAGACGGTTAAGAAAAGTTAGCGTGGCATTGACTGAGCGACAGACTTCACTTACCTGCGTGCTCCAGCTTAGCGAGCTGTCAATATGGATTCCAAGGTCCTTAACGTGAGAGCGAAAGGGAATTATGGAGCCCTGGTACATAACTGGTGCGACAGAGGCAAACTCTATCTTGGCTAGCTGTCTAGTGCTGCCTACAACGATAGATTGGCATTTGGAGACGTTGACCTTGATGCCATATTTCTGTGACCACACGCTGACGCTCGCCAAATCTGAATTGATATTATAAATAGCCTTTTGTATTTCGTTGGCGTCAGCAGATGTATATATTTGGAGGTCGTCAGCGTACAGATGGTAAGAGCAACCAAGGAAAGGGGTGAGAGAATTGATAAATAAAGAAAAGAGTAGAGGAGAGAGGATGCCGCCTTGAGGCACCCCAGAGGTGAGACTAAGCCACTCGGACAAAATCCCATCACTCCTGACTGCCTGCTGGCGGCCCCGAAGGTAAGAAGAGAACCATGCCTGAGCTGTAGATGAGACACGCAAATGAGCTAAGATAGCAAGTAGAATATCATGATCAACCATATTAAAAGCATTAGAGAAGTCTATTAGGACCAGAACGGTGACCATGCCATTCTCCATGCTATCGCGGAAGTCCTCAGTGACCTTTAAAAGAGCAGAGGTGGTACTGTGCCCTGGTTTAAAACCCGACTGTAGTGGACTAAGCAGGTTGTGTTTGTAGACGTGCGTAGATAGTTGATGATGCACAGCAGCCTCTAACACTTTAGACAAATAAGGCAAGAGGGAGATAGGCCTATACTCATTTACTTCAGAGGGGTTAGCTTTTTTCGGAATTGGGATTACTAAAGCATTAAGCCAAAGTTTAGGAAATTCCCCTATTTGAAGTGAGAAGTTAATAATGTGAGTTATGGCTGGAAGTAAGAATTGGAGTATAGGCAATACCATCGTCCTTCCGACACCGTCATAACCCACGGCGTTGGATTTGATGGAATATATCATTTTACGTATATCATCAACAGTCACAGGCGTAAAGCTAAAATAATTTACAGGAGGATTGGCCATGGAAGTAATTTCAGAGATGGTAGAACATTTAACAGTAGTGTTAAAAGAAGGTATATTAGTGAAATGGACGTTAAAGTCATTAGGCGAGAAAGAAGGCTTCTTGGAGTCGGCTGTATTGTTAGTAACGCCAAGGGAACGGAGAAACTTCCATATATCAGCAGAAGAAGAATTGGATAGATTATCGGATATATATTTGCGTTTGGCTGCTCTCACCATACTGTTACACCGGTTACGAGCAATCTTGTATAGTGACCAGTTCTCTTCGCATCTGTCACGCTTAAATTTGCGGAAAGCTCTGTCACGTCGCGTCATTGCCATGCGAACTGCTTTTGTGATCCAAGGTGCAGGTGGTTTCTTTAGTCTAACTACTCTAAGCGGCGCATGCTTGTCATACAACGCTAAAATAATATTATTTAAATTGAGCACTTTATCATCAAGTGTTGACCCAGCATACACATTAGAGAAGTCTTCTGTAGCAACATCTTTAATTAGTTCATCATGATCAATTTTGTTGAAGCAGCGCATCATGACCACATTTGCTTTTAACTTGGGTGGCCTTATTTTATATGTTAGGTACAGTATATCATGTCGTGAGAAACCTGGCGCACCAAGTTGGCCATGACATACTACGTGTTCAACGGAAGAGGTCATTATCAAGTCAAGCAGAGTGTCAGAAGTATCAAGATTGTGGTGAGTAGGTCCCGAAGGAAGAATTGAGAGATTGACTGACTTGATTATATCGAGAAGTTTGCTACATTGAGGGGTTTTTTTAAGAAGATCGGTATTCAGATCACCCATTATGATGTGGTGTGCGTATTGAGAACAGTGAGCCTCCAGGACTGCTTCCAGACTGGAGAAGTAATCGATGGAGGGGGGGCAATAAACCACTCCCAGTAGAGCTTTAGCACGCTTTACCTGGATTTCTACAAATAGATATTCTGCTGATGCAGAGTATGTGGAAGGTGAAGAGTCAATGATAGTATAGTGAAAATCACTACGCAAGTATATACCCACACCACCTCCACCTTTACCAGTCCGATCGTTTCTAATTAAGATAAATCCAGGCAAGCTGCAAGAAATGCTGGGAATAGAAGGCTTAAGCCAAGTCTCGGAAATCAGGATAGCATGAACTAGCGGTGAGGTGGATGAAGTGAACGTGTCAAGAAGATCTGCGTGATGAGCAGGTATGCTTTGCGCATTGAGATGGCACACATTAAGGGCCAGAGGGTTGTCATGTAGGGCATTATTCAGAAGAATACTTAAAGTTTCGGGTTCTTGAAAAGAATCTTCGATGGTCGCGTCGGAAAGATATTCGTACGCCGAGTGAAACGAGTCATCATCCGACATTATAGGCGAATATATTTAAATGTGGATATATAAGATATTATATAAATAAATACGATAATAATATAGTTAGTATTAAATAACAAATAATAATAAAGAATAGATGCTAACACAATTTTTGAAACACTACTGGTCCTGCTGGTTAATACTGGTACAGAAAGCTTCACAAGAATATAATAAACACAGGAAAGAAAGGAACCAAGCTAATTTATACAATATTAAAATCTAATCTAAAGTCCGAACGTAACTTTAAAAGTTGGCAACAATTTATGATCAAAACAAAATAAGTTAAAAAAACAAACACCGATGGCAAAAAAATAGCTGATGTGCAGATGCCCGATATACTGAAAAGTGAAGTTCACATGTACACATCCAGCGCGATACTTGTGTGATTATAAAAAGACTTATGTAAAAAAGTAATTAATAAAGTGACATTTAAGTTACAGTGTGACAAAAAATAAGACAACAACAAAAAATAACAAAAACAGTACATAGAAATTACAAAAGCAAATACAAGTGAGTAATAAAGCGCAACAGACGTAACAGTGATATTATTATTATACCATTCAAAAAAATAATAATAATAAACTAGCAGGAATACCACATAATTTAATAAAACATGGAGAATTCCAGACCATTCAAATTTATACAGGGATTGTACTCAAAATTATATGATGAAATTATGATAATAAGTATATATTAAAAGTTTATAATCTAAACGAAGAAAAAAGAACCAAATCATTAATCTATTAAAAATTCTATGGGCTTATGACAGTTATGCGTCTATGGATAGTCTGTGGCATTACAACTTTCATTATCTTTTACTGCTTATTTCTTATTGGTGTTTTTGTGTCAGCTCATAGCTGCCAAATGCCAATCTCTGTCAGTTGTCAGTTGTCAAATGTAAATGCACTATCCAAACAAACGATAATAAAACTGAAACACCTGGCTTATTTTATAAAAAAAAATGTTTAGCTTACCCACGAACAGTTCAATAAAAAGTATCAGAATATAAAAAAACATATACAATATGGGACTAAACCGTTATACCGCAATCGATGAGGCGCGTATAATAGAAATGCAAGTTGACAACTCAAATCGAACGGACTAAAGATTTAACTGCATTCGGACATTTCAGATTGAGACCGGCGCAAAGGCATAAAAATCATTTGCGCCTGGCAGACCGTTTCGTTCGATCATTCTTAGGGATGGCGTCGCTTGAGACGGGAAGAGCAGGGGGAGCGCAGGTCTCAGTTTGTTCTTGCCCCTCTCGTTGCTGTGCTGCTTCAGGAAGACTTAAAAGCTCCTTTTCACACGTGATACGGCGTCGAGAGCCATCGCGAAGCTTGGCATAAATGTTGCCGTCCAGTGTCCAACAGTTTCTCATACCTAGTAGTTTCCGGGCCTGGATGAATAAATTCTGCCTCTGATGTGTGAGAAACTCTGACACGACATAAGGAGTGCCTTTGAACCCATTTTTCTTCCTCCATATGGATGATTTTAATGACATGTCAGTAAAACGGATCAAGACTGGCCGACTTCTGCCATCAGTGGGACGTCCAAGACGATGACATACTTTAAATTTATTAGTGGAAAGCTCTGAAATCCCAAGTTTCTCCTGGAACAGCTTTGCAATATGGCTACGCAGGTTATCTTGAATATCTTCTGTAATGCCATTGATTATAAGATATTTTCTGCGATGCCTCATCTCTATGACGTCAATTGCACTTAGTGACTTACTGCATTCAGTAATCTGTTGCCGTAGCAGGTTTAAAATGGAACATACCAACTTTTTAAAGGCTGAAAACTCCTCTTGAAGCTGGGGAAGGGAGCTCACACTCTGAGGGACAGCGGTGGCATCCTTTAGTTGATTGTCAAATTGAGTCAATCTTTCAAAGAGAGCTGCTTCAAGGGTTTTCTGAGCTTCCATGACACTGGTGATGTTAGCCATTTCTGAGATTTAGTTGAGACTGTGCTTATGTTCTTGAATAGAAGTGTTAAATACTACCAGCAGGACAGTGAGTGATATCTTCAGTATTTTAACATTTAAAGTTCAGATAACACTTGTGAGTATGCTATGTATCTTATTTTCTCACACGACCACAAAATATACACTTTTTATTTACAAATTATAATTAAAAACAACTTAATAAAGGAGAGACCAATTTTATGTTGTGTATTCTTCAACTACCGCCCAAAAAAAAAGATCATCGACGTTTATCAGATTTAATTTAATAATTTTATTTGATTCCACAGCTTGGAACAATAGGTCGGAAGCGGTCTTGACTATCCTCAGCCCAGGGCGTTCCGTAAAGCTATGTCCGAGTAAAACCGGCACGTTAATGACCGAATCGTCAACGACAAGTACTTCTACCTGATCTTCCTTGACATTTTGTACCTCGATACAGACAAGTGCTTTACCGATAGGTAGATGGGTGACGTTACCTAGTCCCCTCAATAATGGGCTCTGCACCGCCTCCCATTTGATATTTAACTTACACGCATCATTCTTACGGATTAACGTAGCCTGACTACCTAAATCTACCTGACAAGGTGTATCTACGCCATTTATTTTAATTCCGATCTTGTATTTATCCTCTTCAACGTCACCGATAGTAACTTCAAGTACGTTTTTAGATTTATTTTGAGCCCAATCAGTTTGAGCACTACTCTTAGAGCTAGAGTTAGTTCCAGGAGTACTGGTTTTTTTGGGACAATTGCTAGAGTTATGACCTAGGAAATTACACTCCGCGCATTTATTTATAGGCTTACGACATTGCCAGCTCATGTGTCCAGGATCATTACAGTTGAAACAAGTCACACCTCCTTTAGATCGACCCCTCGTCACACCGTGAGAGCGCTGAGACGAGCTAGTCGAAGTTGAACTAAAGTTTAAGGATCGCGTGTCTTTCGGTTGAATATCTCTTTTAAATTCGTGGGCATCCCGCGGTTGTTGATTCCTGACCGTTTTGAAAAATTCTAAAGTTTCCTCGGGCTTACCAAATTTCCCAGCCTGCGCGCTCAATCGAACACCTTTATCCTCTATCCCAAATATGATGCAGTCTACCGCTTGTTTCCCAAATATTTTACAACGGTTAAGTAAGTTGATTTTCGAGAAATAATATAACTCAAGTGACTCACCAGGGCGTGCCTTTCTGTTAAGCATTTCCGTCAGCAACTCAGCGTAATTTTCAGTTGATGGAAAGGATTCTTGTAACAAACGCTTCCATTCCGACCACGTATGCTTAATAGAGGGCAGGCCCTGATACCAAGTTTTGGCATGTCCGGTCAATTTCGGCAGGGCATAGTGGACCGTTTGCTTGTCGTTCCAATTATAAATCTCTGTACACTCATCTACTTTGCTTAACCAGATATCAACAGTTTGTTCCTTCGAGAGTGGATCAAACTCTGGGATAACGCTATTTAATGCGGACGAAAGAAACGGTTCACGGTCCCTACCCTTGAAAAATTTTGTAAATTGTTCAAAAAAATCAGTATTGTCAGAGCACCTAGACCTCTTGCGTTCCGGGCTTCTTACATCACTCCTAGGGGGGGTGGACGCTTGCCGCGAGCGCACATCTGAAAGTCTGTTGTTAGTTGATCTTTCAGCACGCCTACGATACTCATTTCGCTTCGACAGCTCGTCCTCTAACAGACGCAACCTCTGATACAGGTCTTCGTCGTTGTTTGGTTCCCCGTGACTAAGGTGTGGGTTGTGACGGTCACTGCCTTGCCGGCGTGATTGCCTGCTTCCCTCACCATCATTGCGACTTCCACTTCTGCTCCGTTCATATCGAATATCACCTCGTCAGTTGGCACTCCTAGTATGGCTTCGGCTACGAAGACTACCCTCACGAACTCTTGGGCTTTGTCCCTGTGGTTGGGTAGAACGTCTCGAGGGAGTTTCTCGTCTACGCCGTCCAATTTCCTCACGTTCGTCCATCTGGAACTCGTCCATACGATTTATATTAGTTTATTGTCTAATAATGTACCACCCTAGACCCTAGATGTTGCACTGTTTTACAATGAATAAACACCCCGACTTATGTAACATTATGTGTCGCCCCACGCATTTTTGTGTCGTGCGAGTGACCTGTGACACGTAGGCAAGGGTACAATTGCTCAATCACAGAACTATATTATATATATAATGAATGTATAAACATTCATTTATTCTAGCAAATAGTCTCCAACAATTTAATAGTACAATTATCATGATGGTATTTTATAGATGGCTATACCTTCAAAATATAATAATGTTGGTGTTATCACTAGCATTACCTCCTGTATCGTGGTTGCAGATACACAATTTCCACAATACACGAAGAGCCAAACTGAAAAATATCGGTGGGTCACAATATTTGTCCCGCGTGGGAATCGAACCCGCGACACCGTGCGCAGAAGACGAATCGCCTGACCGCTAGGCCAATCGTGCTGTCAATTGTAATTCGAGACAATCACTGTTTTTTTTGTCATTGAGTCGATTTGCGTCAGGAATTCTCAGTGATTCAATCCAATTGCATCCACTTACTGTCGCGTTATTTTGTAAAACTTATCTTGTTTTACTGATATTTTTGAAATTCTCAAGCTAAATTATTGTATATTTTAAGGATTTAAACATTGATAAACGACCGCTAAATCATTAAGACACACGTTGTGATACAATCAATGGTTTGCAAAATTGAAAAATAATCCATTGTAATCTACCCGGCCGCACAATATTTTGCAAACCATTTCATATTATACAACTAATAATTCATTATGCTGGACCACTTAATGTATATTTCACGTTTTCATGACAGTTAAGTGAAAAATATGAACATCGAATAACCGTACCTTTGAACTGTGGTGGGCGTTGCAAAAACAGTATATTTTTGCTGTGATCCCACTTCTGAGCTGAAAACGCTCAGAAGGACTCCAAGAAAAACGAACAGGAACAATCCACAATTGGTTTATTATAATCTCCTGGTTAAATCAATCCACCGTGGTTTCCATTCGAACATACACACTCTAACGGCTGGCTATTGCTCTGGCATGTTTGACACTAGCAGCCACACGTCATATCTGACAGTGTCAAACATGTCATGCTAACATAATTATTTTATTCAGCCAGGACAATCGATAAATCGATGCTGTCTCAATAGATGAACGTAACAGTCGGCCATCCGTCACAGTAACGAGTCCCTTCGTTAAGGTTAACTTAAATTGTAATAAGCATTAAACAAATTATCATCTATTCCACTCTATTCAACAAATTATATCTATCATTATGTTCATTAATTGACAAGGCATCAGACTATCTATTGATCACTTTATTAAGTATTATACTACTCATCACATTTGATTCTCATTACAACATGACATATCGTTATAGAGTATAAAAATCACTTCGAGTACAAGAGGAGCTACTTCTATTCTTTCGCTACCATCTTGCACGAAATCACTGTTCCTATCATCACTATAGCTTGCAAGGGGACGACTACTTCTATTCTTTCGCCATCACCTTGCTCTAAACAAGATAAATATTCGCTGTCATAATATCGCTACCTACAGCCTATAAGCGGGTAGCTACTTCTATTCTTTCACCACCAACTTGATAGGTTTATCATACATAACACTCATGCTCGGCTCAAATCCGCTCGAGCTCCGAGTTATGCTACAGTTTTGTTATTGACTTTAGTCTCTAATAACTGCTAAACCTTAAGAACAACAACAATATAATTAAATCATACATCAAATACATCACTTTCGTCACTTGAGGAACAAGCGGGTACGTTAAAGCTCGTCCACGGATAGATTTTATCGACGGACACTATATTTTCGTATGGTTTACTCTTTCTTGTGAGAGGTGTATCAACTATGAGGTATCGATCATTAGGAAGTATGCTTTTGATTCGGTATGGGCCCTGGCATTTGGATTCTAATTTCCTAGATTTACCGGTTCCTCCTACTATGTTTCTTACTACTCTCACTAAATCGCCTATCTTGTATTCTGTAGCGTTTTTACGACTTTTATCAAATCTTTCTTTTGTTTTTCTTTGGTTATCTTCTATACGCTCACGCGCATTCGCTCTTATGTCACCAATATCTTCTCTCTTTTCACATTCGTCAATTTCCTCAGATATACTGTTCAGTATACCATTGGACGGATTTCCTACCTTGTGCCCGAACAATAATTCAGTAGGTGTTCTTTTTGTAACGTCATGCACCGCGGTGTTAATACCTAACTGTACGTCTGGTAAACATAAATCCCAAGTATTCTCAGCTTTCCCATGAGTCATACTGCCTAACGAAGCCAGGATCGTTCGATTGGACCTCTCAACTTGGCCGTTAGCACGTGGGGTTGCGACCGCATTAAGGATGTGTTTGGCTCCAACCGATTGTATAAATGCCCTGAACTTTTTACTGGTAAAGCTTGTCCCACGGTCAGTAATGAGGCGCTTGGGTGGGCCAAACAAACTAAAATATGTTTTAAAAACCTTAATACACGCATTGCTTTTTGTACTTCGAACTGCTGACAGATACACGTACTTCGTGAAGGCATCTATGATGACGAGTATGTAAGTATTCCCATGTTTACTCTTAGGAAAAGGACCGAGATGGTCCGCGTGCAGCGTATGAAGTGGCATATCTAATTTTGGGATAGGGTGCAAAGCTCCCTCCTTAGATCCCGATGGAATCTTGTGATGTGCACACTCTAAACACGCTAAGACGTATTTTCGGATAAACTTCCTCATTTTCGGGAACCAGTACAAGGACTTAATTCTCTGCAGAGTTTTCTCAAAGCCAAAATGACCCACTTCGTCATGATTGGCCCTAAGAACCTGCCAACGAACTCCCCTTGGTACCAGCCACCTCAATTCACCATTTTCGACGATTCGGAATACCCGTCCATTTTTGACTTGATATTCCTTGTGAATGGCAGCAATCTTAGAGGTTTCAGGATCCTGTAGAATATCCTTTATGCGTTTAACTTCTTCATCTGCTGACTGAACGGTTGTGATCCAGTCATCTACTTTTACCGGCATTATGTCCAATACGTGAACTGGTTCCTGCTCTAGTACAGTGGCTCCTCTGCTTAGTGCATCCACATGTGCCATTCTCTCGCCTGGTCGGTATTCGATAACGCAATCATATTCTAAAAATTGAATCCACCAGCGCGAAATACGAGGCACCAGGTCACGTTTCGTGAAAGTCGACCGCAGAGCGTTGCAGTCCGTAACTATTGTAAATTTTATACCTAGAAGGTATGTTCTAAACTTATTGAGAGCACTTACAACTGCAAGCGTCTCAAGCTCAAAAGAATGGAGCTTTTGTTCGTCCGGGCTAGTTTGTCGACTATAGTATGACACAGGCCTCCAAGGATCATTCCCGGACCTCTGCAATAGAATGCCCCCTAGTCCGAGTTTGCTTGCATCGGTGTGTAGTTGCGTTTCCGCACTATGATCGTATAGTGCAAGCACTGGTCGCTTGGTGAGCACTTTCTTCAGCGTGTCAAAAGAATCTTGCTGGGTCTCCGTCCATTTCCAACAGACATCTTTCCTGAGTAACTCTGTCAGGGGTTTGGCTACAAGAGCAAAGCCCCTAACGAACCTACGAAAGAACCCAGCTAACCCGAGAAACCTCCTAACGTCATTTTGATTTTGCGGAGTAGGAAATTCTGTCACCGCCCGAATCTTTTGTTCTCCAGGGCGTATGCCTGATTTGTCAACCTCATAACCAAGGAAGAAAATGTTCTCTAACAGGAATCGACACTTCTCCATCTTAAGGGTCAAACCAGCTTCTTGTAGCAGCTGAAGGACCTCCTCAAGACGTTCTAATCCTTCTTCAAAGGTTTTTGAAGGGATCAGAATGTCGTCCATGTAGATAATTACGTATGGGACTCTAGCTTTATTGAGGATTTTGTGGATGACTCGCTGAAATACAGCAGGCGCATTTGCCAATCCGAAAGGCATGCGATTATACTCGTATTGCCCATCAGGTGTGACAAATGCTGTCTTCTCCCTAGATTCCTCGGCTATCGGTATTTGATGGTAGCCTGAGGCTAGGTCGAGCGTCGTAAACAATGAATGCCCTGAGAGTTGGTCCAGAAGGTCCTCTATTCGTGGAAGCGGGTAGTGGTCCCGCTTTGTACGCCGGTTTAACGCGCGGTAGTCTACGCATAGTCGCTTTTCACCCGATTTCTTTTGTACAAGCACTATGGGACTGGCGTAAGGTGAACTTGATTCACGTACTATACCGTTCTGAACCATTTCTTGAACCATAACCTGAACATGTTCTCGTTCCGAGTGCGACAACCTGTATGGCTTATAAACAACCGGAGTAGAATCTAACAGGTGTATTTCCATTTCAGTAATTGTAGTAAAGCCCAAGTCATGTAATCCTGTACTAAAGCAAGACTTATATTTTATCAGCAAATCTTGACACCGCTGTTTTTCGTCAATTGTGAGTTGTGTCCCGAAATTTACGTCACTTTTAGAGGCTTCGCAAGTAACTTGGTAAATTTTTAAACTATCTAGTGTAGTATTTAATGACACGACTCTTGCCCTAGAAATGAGAGAACCTCGCTTAAGACGAAGAGTTTGAGATCCAACATTTTGAACCAATACACGACCGACCCCGTTACACAACTGGTACTCACCAGGAAGTAAATAATATTCCATTCCTGGCTTTCCCCTGATCGATCCACCTACGTAAACATTGCCACTATAGCTGTCACCACCAGAACTAACTGCTATCGCCTTTAACTTACCAACCTCGATACCAATATCATCGATGGTTATCAGATTTAATTTAATAATTTTATTTGATTCCACAGCTTGGAGCAATAGGTCGGAAGCGGTCTTGACTATCCTCAGCCCAGGGCGTTCCGTAAAGCTATGTCCGAGTAAAACCGGCACGT
>DWPD01000037.1:0-12884 GCA_018251475.1 Euphyes dion | reverse complement strand
TGCAGGAATATGTGTCTTATAGTATGTAAGATATGGTTTTGTTTCACCAGGCATTTGCATCCATTTTGTAATATATACAACGTTCTCATGTTCTTGCACGGTAAACATAGTACAAGGATATTGAAATTCAACTACTCCAACGGTCCATTCTCCTTCCAAAATGATGGGTTTAGGTAATTTAGTTGAAAAAATTGTAGTTTTATTATCTGGAAAATATTCCATAGAACTATTACTAAGTAAAGTTAAATAAAAACTTTGGTTGTTCATATTTCTTTCAATTGAGAAAATGTAATCCAACTATTAAATTTGTGAGGATAACCTTTCCACTTCACTAACACTTCCTTTCTGTTACCAGAATATCGAGAGCGTATTATTTTATCTATTTTATAATGTAGAGTGGTGTCATAATATACTTTCTGTAATTCTTTTTCATAAAACGTGCCTTCAATATTTTCACCTTTTAAATCTTTTATTGTGTATACCGGCCAAGGATTCCTATCTATTATGGAAGATATAATAAATATTTCATCACTCCAGTTAGATTCGTATCCTTTTTGAAAAATATGTTTGCTTTTAGTTATCCTAACGTAATCACCCACATGCAACTTTGGTAATATACTGCCTGAAGAAAAAACATTATTTTTAGTATCATACAAGTTTCTCCATACAGTCATAATATTATTAGAATTTACATCACAAGGAGACATTTTAATGCTAGAGTGAAAACTATGGTTATAAGAATAAACTAAATCTTTTAAAACATCGATATATTTATAAGTATTTTTATATGTAAAGTAACGCCACATTTTCGTCTTAAGAGTTCTCTGAAATCTTTCAACAATACTAGCTTTTATATCTGGATTATTTGTCGTGTAATAATTTATATTTTTCGATTTTATGTATCTTTGTACATCTTTTGATATAAATTCTGTTCCTTTGTCAGATTGTATATGTGTTGGTGTTATGTTAGCCTCAGTAAATATACTTTCCAAACATTCCTTAATAGTTATTGAATTTTTTCTTTTCATGGGTCTGACATAGGCATATTTGCTGAATACATCAATGATACATAGTATATAATTATACCCATCATTGTATTTGGAATAAGTCCTCATATCACTCAAGTCAGCTTGCCATAGTTCATTTAGATTTGATAAGATATATTTATTCCTAGGAAACTTTCTCTGTACAGGTTTGTGCACAGTGTAGGTTTCTTGTGATTGTAACCATTTCTTTACATCTTGTCTTTTCATTTTTCCTTTCATAGCTTTTGTTAGTTTGTCGATACTACTGTAACCTGCGGGATGTGATGGATCATAATAAAGATTGTGTATTTCTAATAAGGTTCCCATTTTTCCCACTCCAGTTTATTCTTCAACTTTCTTTTGTACTGTGTGTCACTCGTTGGCGTAGAGAATGGTTCTTCGGCAGTTGAATCGTTTGACTGTGACTGCATGCCACTTATAAACTCACACCGTTTGGGATTACCAATATAAGTAAGAGGAACTCGAATATCTTTTAAAGCTTTAGCGAAGTTTTCCCATCCTATTGGATCACTTTTTTTTAACGGTCTCAATGAGTCGTTTACTAAATCTATAATATTACTTCCATCAATCTTTTTGTCATCTATTATCACAGTTCCATCATTATCCCACTTAATTTTATTTTCATTGGAAGATATCAAACTCATTAAGGAGAAGGCCTTTTTTACATACGTTTTTGGAATGTTATTGAGAATTTGAGTAGTCGTGTAAATATTTTTCTCCGGAATATTTTGTTTAAGAAGTAGTGCGTTGTCCGGTGCACCAGTTGTAACTACACATTTACCGCTCAAGTCTTTATTTTTGTAGTTCAATATTAAATCATCAAATGTATTCGTATCCTCAGAAATAATTGGTATATGATAAGGTTGACGATCTTCCTTGGTAAAGTTAAGATATCTTCGGAGTGTTTGTAAATATAAAATACACTTTTCACGGTCATCGATACTGCTTTTTAAAATATTACTCATATCAGCATCCAATCGGGACAAGTTAGTGTCACCTGCGCTTGGTTGTTTTAGTTTTTCTAACACATTCGGTTCAACAAGCAACATTCTTTTAGCATTCTCCATTTTTAAATGAGGGAACTTACTAACCCACTGAGAACTGAACCTAATATAATAGGGAGAAAAGCACCACCTTTTTGGATGATGAGATTTTTTCGAAACAAATTCGTAGCACCTTTGCGAACCAATTTCCGAAGTATATTTTTGTACTTGCTTAACTTATTCTTTTCTTTATCCTTTAGTTCAATTTTGCCCTGGAGAACATTATGGATACACTCGCAAATACAATTAATTTCTTTTTCATTACACGATTTTAAAAGAGCTCTTTGATATTTGGGTTTAAGTGTATGCAAAGCTGCCAGTAAATCTTTATGCGTCTTTAGTCGTCGATGCATCATTTGTGAATGATAGTAATTTGTTGATTTTTACCATACTTATAGCCTTTGGTAGGAATATAAACGATGCAATGCTCATCTGATGGAAATATTTTAGATTTTAAACGACACATATCATTTGTATCCTGTTTCAGATCTATTAATAAATATCCATGTGGTTCATTTGTTGCATCTTTGTAGGAATCTTCCATAAATTTTGGATTTTCCGGTGTCACTTGTCGTGCTAAGAATTTTATTTGGGTTTTATCACGAGGATTTTTAAAATATATTATATAAGATGAATTCAAAGATATATCTCTTTGACCTTTTCCTTGATGAAATAAATTTTGTGTTATATAAAATACACTTAAATTTCTATGGTGACTTCCTTTGGTGAATATATCAACAATACGACCATCTGATTCTCGCATTAAATCATCGATAATAATAAGGTGAGGATCGTTTCCATCAAACATACTAAGATCCGGTAGCCCTTGGTAGTAGTGAACACTTTTTATATTATACAAAGGTTGCATTTCATCGTAACACCAAGTTATTTGACTAAAATTTGTATTGCATATTTCTTTGGCATATTTAATAAAGTTTGTAACAAAAATAGATTTCCCGCATCCACTCGGACCTGCTACTATTGCAGTAAATGGATGTATGAAATGAATCATTTTAATGTAACGTGTGTTCGATAGGAGGTTTAGGGAAAGACTAAAACAAGATATTACAAGAAAAAAATATATATATTTAAAATCTTAAAGAACTATGATAATTAATACAAAAGAATATGACTATAAGTACAAAAAACTTCAAAATAAATCTAAAATTTCAAAATACTAATTCTAACAATTTTTAATACAATTTTGACACACAACTTAACAAGTCTAAATCTAATTAAAATTAATAAACATAAAATTTTATATATACAATTACAGCCTAAAATAGAATAAGTGTTAAAAATCTTATATTAACAACAAAGACAGATTACAACATTTTACAGTCTTACAACAGTACATTTTTTTTTTTGAGATAAGTATACATATTGATATTAGTATTATTTTACTTAGTCAGTAGTCTTTGGTATGTTGAAGTGACCCCAAGCGAATGTATCAACATTATTGGAAGTTATGTACCTTTTAGTATCGTTGTAGGACAGACATTTCTTATTAATTTTTTGTGTAAAAATATTATGCTTGATAGATCTAAACCTTAACATACTACGGTATTCAACATTTTTATTAAATAAACAAGATTTATAATCTTCCATTTTAAAACTTTTTGTGACACTTTTATTAACTCCTTTAGCTTTTGCCAAAAACGTATTGTCAATATCTAAAGCATACATTTTAGATCTCAACCCTACAAACTCTCTTAATATTTTGCCAGCATTTTCATCTTTAAACATACCTAATTTTTTTTTATTTATATTTTGATATTCATATATGTTATTTAATGGATAATCAGATGTATCAAACCATTCAGGCAAGTCGGGTTTAATATCTTTATAAAAGTTGTTGGTAAAAATTTCGTACACTAAACTGTCAGTATCAGTGTATAGTAATTTAATTTTTTTTGGAAACTTGCTTTGCATGTAGTTATAATGGAAATCATACATAAGAGTTTTAGAAATATCTAATATACAAAAACCTAAGTAGATGGGCTTGTTATAAAGTGCTTTTGTTCTTTTAAGTTGAATTGCTACTAAATTTTCTGAAAATATGGATAAACTATGAAACTCTGGTTTTGCAATCAAATCCTGAGCGCCAAGACTTTTACCTATATTTTCCCAGTGAGTTAATAATTTTACATTCACACGTTTCTCGACATTCTCCATTGTTTTTCCAAATACGGAATTGTTCATTAATTTATAAAAATCTTTTTCGAAATCTGTTTTAGCTTTCGTACGTAAATTTGTATTTAAATCTATATATTTTTTTAACCACAAACTCTGTTTGAACTTCAATATTCTATGAATTTTTTGCAACTTCATACCTAGATTAATACATTGCTGTAAATTTTTATAGTGAATGATATATTTAGTTTTATTACATAAATTTGGAACAAGTTTAATGTCTTTGGAATCCCCAACAGATATTTTTTCAGGACATAAGGGTAAGTCAGAATGTAAATCATGAATATCTACGGGGTACTCTAAATCTACTTCTAGAATAAAACCATATTCTGCACTGTTCGATGCACTGTAATCTGTTTTTATGTCAACCCATTCAAACTCCCCTGATGGTAAATATTGAGACATTGCCCACCCATATAAATTATTAGCATCGAAGTACATAAGATATGAAGTTGATATATTTTTATCATAATCTTCCATATATGGATTATTAGCCTTTGCATGTCGTTTGCTGCATTGAGATATCCCACCCCGTATACCCATTGTAATAAATGATATTTTTTCTATGTCTGTCAGCAATTCGAGTTCTATTTTTGTAATTTTTAGCATTGCATCCCAACTTAATCCTGGGGCGGTATAATAATGAGTTGGATCTAAACCATAGGTTTGTAAGCATAACATTCTAAAGTTTTCAAATATATCAGTTAGAAGTAATACATCAGTTTTAAGATACAAATTGGAATAATCAGACATATTTTTGCAGTTAAAGTTTTGCCAAACATTTTTAGCGTGGTTGTAATCATTATCTGATATATTAGAATCTGATAGCGAACTGTAAAACTGATCTTTGGTAGGAAGTGATGTTTGGTTTAAACACTCAAAAGATGTCATAAATTCGTAAGGATAAATACCCTTCTTTCTCACAAGATTGAAGTCTTCATTAGCGGGAAAGTTACAATTTAAAGAAATAAATTCTTTATCAGTCAAATTATTAGCTAATTGACTAAGGCCACATGGTAAAAATTTTATAGAATCTATAAACCTCAATTGAACAATTTTATTATTTATTTGTAATGTTTTTGAAAATGAAATATATTTTTCTTTCGTTTGCGGAATAATTTCGATATCACCATGAACAAAATTAAGAGCATGAACAATAAAATGAGAATCATAATGACTTAGGTTATGTAAAATTACCGGAATATAATTTGGTATTCGAAACTTCGTGTTACATATTTTATGTACAACCCCTCTAAAATGTCCGGTTTGTGGATTGTAATTAAATTCACGTTCGCCGTTTAAATCGGTTTCACATATGAAACAAGTCTCCGATTTTGAAATCTTAATATAATCATCTTGTGATAATGCTTTAGGAGTTACCTCAGTACTATTTTTGGAACATATACATTTTAAGTCTTTCTGTAAACGAATCATAAATTCTTGTGCACTGTTTGGGCCACTATACGTTTCGTACTTTGACAAGTTATCATCATAGGAACATTTTATATAGTAACCGAAACTATACACTTCATGTTTTTGGATATTACTTGTGTGAGATTTTAATGGATCGTTAGAACATGATTCGATTGGTGTTAGAAAAGCCTCAAAGTCCGCATATACAACAAATGGTATCTTAAGTTTTTTGTTAAACTTGTCAAATTTTAATTTGTCATTAGAAACTGACTGTCCAAACCAATCTTTTGATGTTTTTTGAGAATTAGGTAGTTCTGTTTTAATATGAAAGCAATCATGTTGTTGATGTTCTGTCAACTTTGCCTCACTAGGAAAATGTAATAAACATCCATCACAAATATAAATTGCATGCTCATGACTTGAAATTTGTTTACTTACTAAGCGCGACATATTTTTTATATAACAATAATGATTATTTGTTCCGTTTGAAAGCAATAATAAATTAACATGAGTATCCTTACGACATTTTGTAAAATGTAAAGGACCTACAACCGAATGAGTTTTATTGATTTTATTAAATTCTAAGCCGAAGACGTTGATACTAATATTATTTAACTTTTCCACTTTTGAGATATCGGATAACTTGACTGGAAAAGAAACACCCTCAAACTTCAGTTTATTCCAATGCATGCTATAAGATGAAACGCGATCATGATTTTTAGTTACTGGATACAAAGCAGAAAGCAAAGCCCATTTGAAACATAATACATCCACGTTTTTAACATTTATAATGGCCTTTTTTAAAATAATGTCCTTGGGTAACTCAATATATGACGAACCTCGTAGGGGATTAAATTTGTTAACATTCATGTCTAAAGACTTAATAAAATTTAGAGACCAACCGCTATCTTTTTTTTCGAATGTATTAATTTTATTAATAAAAGTGTCACGTAAAGATGAAAAAAAGATATTTAAATCATCACCTTGAAATATAATATAATTACATGTTTGAAAATCAAAAGAATTCGAAATACTTTTTGTTTGTTGAATGAATTCACCATGTAATACAAAATTTACTTTAAAAACTGTATATTTCTCAATCGAATCCTTAATTAATATAACTAATTCATCTTGGATTGAATTTAAAAATAACTCTGGAGTTTGGAATGTTTCGTTATTTTTATTTTGTATTTTATAAGATATTATTCGTTGCCCAAAAGCAGATTCGATAACGCATACATTTTGCAGAGATCCATGTGATTTAGAAACATTATTTTTATGACGATTACTTTTAAGATGATTTGTGAAATATTTGTCACTTACCGAAATTTTACAAATATCACAATAAGCTTTACCTAATTCATTACTAGGTTTTGAGTATGTTGGTAATGGCTCCGTTCTTATTCTCTTTGAATTGTCTGAGTGACGTTCAACATCGGCTATTCTTTTTCGGGATCCACCGGCTTGTTCACTGTAATAATAAAAATGAATTATTTAAAATATTGTATTATACTTGATTACATAATATGAAACTTTAAAAACAGAATGAAATATTGTTCAACTTACGTGATGTTTTTCTCATACTGCTCAAATACTCTTAAAAGTTCTTTATCATTTGCACCATCGAACACCATGTTTGTTTCCATTTCATCACAAATTTTGTACAGCTCTTCATCAATGTTAACCCCATTTAAATATGTCTCCATTGTATTATCCTTTGATTTGTCTTGTCCAAGTTTAGCGGATTTGTGTCATATTGACTAATACTGACGAACCTTTATATACCCTTTTAAAATTAGATTTAACTAGGGTAGGATAGTTCGGGTAATTACTACTAATGTTCTTTGATTACAGTCATTACTTAATGAATGATGTTATTGTAAATGTACTAGACTATTGACTAATTATTTCTTATTATCTAAACGCAATATGCAGGAAATGCATATTATATTATGAGTAATGCTGCTTGACTATGTTATAACTAGTTTTTATTATCAAAATGAAACTTCTTGCATGTTTCTGCTTCTGCCACCTCTTTCGTTATATTGCATAATAACTTTCTTAAGTTTACAAAATTTTTATTACTTTCATTCGTATAATATTTCACTCGATATTCTGCATGTTTCCATTGTTCTTGTGGAGCTATTTTCGATATGTTTTTCATCTCATATATATCTATTTTAATTAGGTGGGAATTTACATTTCCGTCATCTGCATTAGTTGAAATACATGAATTGCCAGACTTTTTACAATTTCTTGACACTGTTGAAGACAATTTTCTTTTCTTTGTTTTAGATGTTTGGAAAAAACTATCTAAGCAATCAATAGCTTTACTTTTTTTAAGATTTGGAGTGGTGTCTATAATTAAATCTCTAGTCTCTTCGTCTTCATTTGAATAATCGAAATAATAATGTTTCAGTGTATTTTCTTCATGAATATTATACGAGTTCTGCAAGGACAAAAATAAACTATTAGATAAAGTTTATTGCATTTACAACTTTAAACATTTTGAACACTTATTATTTCAAAACAAACAAGAAACTATATGTAAAATAGTAATTGATAAACTCACCTCCATTTTTTTTTTTCACTTCACTTCACTTCACTACTCACTGAACAGTTTAGACACCACAAAAATTACTGAGTTTTGTGAAATGGTACTGGGACTTATATAGGTTGGTAAACCTTGATAACTTACATATCTAGTTTACTCATTAAATATCGCTTAGAAGATAAAATACTACGATTATGTTATCTCGCACCATTCCAAAGTTCTAACTCTTAAAACCATTAAAAAAACAATTAGTAACTAGTATTGTGCGTAATGTTATTATTATCTCGATATTGTCATCAGTAACATTCCATTCTTATTTATCATAACAGAATATATAATATCTACAAAACAATAGTTTACAAAGGTAATCCTGTACGAACATGTAACAGAACGTCCGAGGAGCGGGCGCGACGCCTATCGTACCTATATTGAAAACTTGTTGAACTATGGTCCAGCAGCCAAAAAATCCCATCTAACTTGTGGTAAATTAGTTCGATCAAGAGAAAATTTCAACCTAATGACAGGGTCAGTAGATTCAAAGTTTAAAGTATGTATTACAGATGCAACGTTGATTGTTCGTAGAGCACGGATTAATCCAAGCGTATTACTTGCACACCAAAAAGTTTTAGCGTCTACCACTGCTAAATATCCCATAACGCGAGCTGAAGTAAAAGTTTTAACAATACCATCAGGTGTTCAAGGCAAAACCCTTGATAATATATTTCTTGGACAAGTACCGAAAAGGTGTATAGTGGGATTTGTGAATAATGCTGCATTCAACGGAACTCTCAATAAGAATCCATTCAATTTTGAAAATTATGGTATCAATACATTTTGTTTATATATCGATGGACATCAGATCCCTTCGAAAGCATTGCAACCATCGTTTGATAGTAACGTCTTTACTAGCGCATATCATACATTGTTCTCAGGAACAGGTATACATTTCCTTAATGAAGGGATTGGGATATCTAGAGAGGAATACGCTAATGGTTATTGTTTACTTGCATTTGACTTAACTCCTGACTTGTCAGCGCATTCGGCGAGCCATTGGAACCTGATTAAACATGGTAGTGTTAGACTAGACGTCCGCTTTGAATCGGCTCTTACTAAAACTATTAATTGTATTGTTTATGCAGAATTTGATAATGTAATAGAAATAGATAGGCATCGTAATATTTCAGTAGATTATAGTAGCTAAGATGTGTTTTATATTTTTTATGTTTCAATAAATACAGATATTCAAAATATTTCTTTGTTTCCTTTTCTTGCACCAAGCGTCACAATTTTTTTAAATACTGTGTTAATACCAAATTTCACAGTGTTAATCGGTCTGAGGTACTGAAGAGATGTGTTAATGGCTAGCTTAAGCCATGGATACCATACAAATAAAACAATACTTAAGTCAAATTGATGGAAGCATTGCATGTAATGTGTATGCAGCTAATCGCCTACCAATATATGTTCATACTCCTATGTATGTCATAAGTAATTTAGATACGGATAACAAACCCGGATCACACTGGATAGCAATGCATATAGACGGGAATGGTGTCGGTCAGTACTTTGACTCATATGGTCGTTCACCTCATGGATATCATAGGACTTACTTAGAAAATAACTCTAGGATGTGGAATTATAACACTGCTCGCATTCAAAACGATTATACTACTGTTTGTGGAGAATACTGCATCACGTACCTATATTATAAGTATAACGGTAAATCGATGTATGACTTTCTAAAAATGTTTGATACCGATACTATTTGTAACGACATAAAAGTATCTTATTTATTTGATTCAATATTTAATGCTGAATAACATAATAATAAATGTTTATAAGTTACATTACTTGTTGTGATTTTAAAACCCCAGACCCTCATTAGTAATGAATGGATCGTAGTAATCACTTCCTGAGCGAGCGATAATAACCCAATAGGGTGATTAGATAACGAAGTAGGGGCATTGCAAAGCTGAGGCTATCTTTGTTTCCGTGCAAGTTCAATAATGACCAAACGTGGTGATTAGATAACGAACTGGAGCTAATACAATGCACCAGCTATCTTTGGAACCACGTAAGTTAGCAAAAAACGGATAAGTGCGATCGATCGGGCGTAGTCGAAAACCTACGATTTGACACCAAACTCCTTTTTTTTTTTTTTTTTAGTTTTCGATGGCCGCGAACTTACGGATCTGCCGGTTCTGACTCTTGAGTCAGAACCGGCGAATCCTTACTACTACCGAGTATATCCTCCTTTTGCTCTTAAAACCTCCTCAATTCGCTTGGGAATACTTTTATAAAGACTTTTTATATATTCATTAGGTATATTTTCCCATATTTGTTTGACTTTATTGGCTAAATCCTTTTTAGATTTAATATTGTTTTTTTTTAGTTCATGCTTCATAAAAGACCATAAATTTTCAATTGGATTTAGGTCTGGTGATTGTGCAGGTTATTTTAATAGATTAATGCTATTATTTTTAAAAAAATCTAATATATGTTTGGCTTTATGGCAAGGAGCATTATCTTGTTGGAAAAAAATTTCATTGTCCCCCTGCATATTATCTATCACATCAAATAAATTTTCAGATAAAATACGAGTATATCCATATCTATCCAATGTTGTGTCTACAATTGCCAATTTTCCTACACCTTCATATGTGATACATCCCCACACCATTATTCCATCTTTTCCATATTTATACTTTCCAATAATATTACTTGATTCATAATTCATAATCTTTGCGTTCCGTCATTTCCATCTACTTCAAAACGACATTCATCGCTGAAAATTATTCTTTGAAATTTACTTGCAGACCACATTGACCATTTTTTCATCATTTCAAATCTTTCATTTTTATGCTTTTTTGTGAGCATTGGTTTAAAAGCAGGGACTCTGGATTCAAAACCACTATTTACAAGCATACGACTAATAGATCTTCTTGATATATCTATTTTCTCTGTCTCTCGCATTTCATTAGCGATTCTTTTTGCAGAAATTTTATTATTAGTGTTAGGTTTGAATGGTAAATGTTTTATTTGATTAGCATCTTCCGGTTGTTGCATACTCTTTGCAAATACCTATGTATTTATAGTTTTATCTGAAACATATGTTTTACTTATGTTTCAGATGTGTAAGATACCTGATCTATAACACCAATGGATACGACACCTCCTCACCTAGACTTTGATGTATCAAGCTTAATGTGACTTCTATTAAGACGAAACTTCGAAATACCATTACTAACAATGTAAGCATCCGGATTTACACATTCGATTATTTTGTATCCGGGGTTCCAACAAGATTTCAATTTATCAGATTTTCTTTCTTTATAAATAAGCACTTTATCATCAATTTTAAAACTTTCTTTTAAGCTGATTTTGCCCTTTGATATTGATTCCTTATACTTTACTAAATTTTTATTTCTTTTATCTAAGATCTTCTTCTTATTTTCAAAGATTCTTTTATTATCTAATTGAAGGTCAATACCAAACTCAGGAACGTAATTGTTTTTCATTATAAATGGAGAAGTTGCTATTGCTCTGTTGTAAGAAATATTAACAGCGTATGTTGCTGGAGGGACTACTTTTTCCCAAGATGTTCTTCCAAAATCACAAAGTTTACGTATTTTCCTCCATAACGTCTGATTGACTCTTTCTACACATCCAACTGTTTTATGGTGGGCTGGTGATGCGTATTCCCATCTAATCTGTTCTTTGTCAGCTAGCTGCCTTATTTCCTTGTTTCTAAATTCCAGACCACAGTCAGAAAGAATACGTTTCGGAGTTCCATGTTTCCTTATAATAAGTTCTTTTATGCACTTAACGATCTCATCTTCTGATTTCCTTTTTATGACCTTAGTTTCTATCCACTTTGTAAAATGGTCAATCGCTACAAAAATAAATTTGTTTCCACTTTTAGATGGAATCCGCCCTATAAGATCTACTTCCCACAACTCGTTCTCTTTGTCTGCTAGAATAATTTTATTCTTAGTATTTACTCTTGGACCCCATGATTTGAGACAAATCTCACACTTTTGCACATAGAGATCGATATCCTTGAACATCTCTCCCCAGTTGTATCTTTTAGAAATCAAAAATTTCATTATATTTTTAGAACCATGTCCCGATATCCTATGATATTCATCCAATATTTTCGATTTAGTTTCCTGGTCAATCAATTTTGCATTTTGAGCCTTCCCTATATGATTTATACTTCTACTGCATGCGTCTGCAATGTTGCTTTCACCCTTAATATATTCAATTTTGAATGGGTACTCTTGTAGTTTTAGTGACCATCTCAGAATCCTACTACATGGATTCTTCGATTCCCATAGATAAGCTAGCGCTTTATGGTCCGTTCTCAAAACAAATTCGCTTCCTAGCAAATAATGTCTATAGTTTTCTATTCCTTTAACTACTGCAAGTAGTTCCTTGCCACACTGTAATTCATTTGGAATTTGTCTAGGTTCCTCGAAAATGCTGAGATCATAACTTCTGTGTTGTCTTTATCCTTTTGAGCAAGAATAGCGCCAATTCCATAGTCCGATGCATCTGTTATTAGAATAAACTGTTTTGAAAAATCTGGCAATCTCCTTTTTAAACCATTACCAATCAACTGTTTAATCCGATTAA
>DWPD01000036.1:0-13076 GCA_018251475.1 Euphyes dion | reverse complement strand
GGTATTGTAGAAAAGTTTTTATCGTTAAGGGAGGGGTTAGTTGTCTTTATATTACTAGATGGCGCTGGTTTCTAAGATGAATAAATACGAATATGTATCGACTAAATTGATTGATTTCATACACTAGCTCACTTGCAGTATGCAGTGCAAGCTCGTTTTTATAATATAAGTAAGTTATATAGTACTCGAGTAGCTATTTATTGAGAGTTCTAATCCACATCCGATCCAGTGTAAGTTGACCTCTGGTTAGTATAGCGTTTGTATGGATGGGAGCGTTCAAGTTATGCTGGTAAGTGGTCGCGACTTCCTGTTTCAAAGGACGTGAATGTGATAAAAGTGTAGTTCTAGTCTAACTAGAGGTTATTACGTTGAGTGTGTGGTGGGATGTGTCCAAGTTATGCTGGTGAAGTAGTAATTCATAGTCGGGTGCTTCGTTGGGAGTGTGGTGCTCCGTTGGGGGTTGCTGGGAGCAAGATGGGCCCCCTGTTGTGGTGAGACGGGTGCTCCGCTGCGGGCCGTTGGTGTGGGGGGCAATATGGGCCCCGAACTTGGCTCTCCTTTGATTTCCACCGTCGATGCGCGAGACGGGTGCGATGGGGGAGGGGGCGGCGGCGGCGCGACGTTGCGAGAGGTGCGGGGGTCGGCGATGCGTCGCGGACCGGCGAGCGGCGGGGGGCCGGCCGGCCGGCGATGCATTGCTTTGGGTGGAATCGAACCTGGAACGCGTGCGTGCGCTAGAACGGTGGCATTGCGCCGTGCGCGTAGCGTTCGGGAAACGAACGGCGATAAGACCGGCTCGTCGGATGTGGTTAATTAAAATGGGAATCAGAGGAGTGTAAATAAAAAAATATGTGTTTCTTTTTATAACTTTATTTTATTATGACCCCAAGCATAGGTGTTAATACAACCATCATCTTTAATAATGTAGCGCTTATCATCATTTGATGATAAAATTTTTTTCTTTTTGGTTTGTGTATAAACTGTGTGTTTAACACTAGTGAAAGTACACATATTATCATAGTACACAATATCCTTATCTAAACATTCCTTATAGTTTTCAAATAATAATTTCCGCACAATTGCAGCGGAAGTTCCTTTGTTTTTTTTAATAGTAGTGGTTTTACAGTCAACATTCTCATCGCTTTGTAAAATGTATGCATACATTTTAGAGCGTAAACCAACAAATTCTTGGATTATTTTTCCACAACATTCGTCCTTCATTAGACCCACAATCTTTTTATTTACGAGGGGTAAATTATACTGATTGTTAATTGGATAATCTGAAGTATCAAATTTTATTTCAACATCGAGTTTAATATCCTCATAGAAGTTGTTGGTTTTAATTTCGTATATGAACGAATCTGTGTCAGTGTACAATAATTGAACGTTAGTATTATATTTTGGTATCATGTATGAGTAATGGAAATCGTACATAGTATATTTTGATAATTCTAAGACACAGAATCCTACATAGATTGGTTTATTGTAGAATATTTCAGTTTTATTCATTTGAACGGCGACAAAATTATCAGAAAATATTTTACAACTATGAAAATTCGGCATTGCTATGAGTCGTTCAACACCATATTTGGATTTTGTTGTAGTTTTTGTATCACCCCAACTGTTACATAGTTTTACATCTACTCTCTTACCTACATTTTCTATTGTTTTTCCAAAAATGGAATTGTTCATGAGCTTAAAAAAGTCCTTTTCAAACGAATTGGTGGCAGACTTTCTTTTTAATGTGTTTAATTCTATGTAACTTCTTAACCAAGGGGATTGATTGAAAGAAAGAATCCTATGAATTTTTTTACATATCAGTCCATTTTGTATACACTGTTTTAAATTCATATAGTGGATAATATAGTGATATTTGTCGTTTAATGTAAGTAAAAGTTTTTTATTTTGACCATTGGGTGGAGTTTTTGTTTCTGCACAAAATGGATAGTCATTGTGCAAATTGTGTAAACTATGTGGATATTCCAAGTCTACCTCTAAAATGTAACCAACATCCGAGTTGGGTTCTTGCGTTAGGATATTGAATAAGTTAATTTCTGACTGCGATAGCCATTGGAAGTTATTTAAAGGTAAGTATTGACTCATAGCATGACCGTAAAGGTTATTAACATCTAGGTAAACAATAAAGGTGCTCTCCTCGTCGACTTGAAATGTTTCACAAAACTTATTGTTCGCTTTGGCATATCTTTTTGATACTTGACTAATACCACCTCTTATACCACTGTTTATGAACTGTATCATCTCATAATCTACAAGCAGTTCGATTTGAACTTTAGTATGTTTCAACATTGCGTCCCACGATAATGAGGGAGCTGTGAGATATCTACATGGATCTAGTTTATACGATGCTAAACAGACTCTACGAAAATTTTCAAATACTTCAGCCAATAAGAGAACATCAGTTTTTAAATATAAATCTGAGTATTCACCTAGGGTAGACACGTTGAATGTTTTCCACACATTTTGAGCGTGACTATAGTCGCTTTCAGATATATGAGTTTCACTCAATCGACTATAAAACATTTCTTTATCTGGTAAATGAGTGTCGTCTAATTTACTCCAACAATCCACATATTCATAGGGGAAAATACCTTTTCGTGATAACAGAGCAATTTGATCGTTATTGGAGAAGAAACGATGTAGAATTTTACATTGGTCAGATGAGAGATTTTTCACAAGTTTATTCAAACTCGAGGACATGAACTTGAATGAATCTATAAATCGAATGTTAATTTTCTTACCATGTATTAAAGTTTTAGTGAATGATATATACTTTTCTTTGTTTTGAGGTATACAATCTATTTTACCTCCATCTTTAGCCAATTCCTTAATGAACAAATGACTATCATAACCAGACAGATTGTGGAATAGTATTGGTATATAATTAGGTAAGGTATAATTTATATTGCAAGATGAATGTGCTACACCTCGAATTTCTCCCGTCAGATGACAATGATCAATGACTTTTACATCTGTTGGTAAGAAGGACTCTTCACAAATGTGACAAATATTATTTTGATCATTACACTGCATATTGTTTAAACTTTCAGTTTCATGTTTTTTTGTTATTTCGGATAAGTGTTCGGAGATATTAATAACATCATTTTGTAAGTAATTAACAAATTTCTCCACGCAGTCTTTACCGCGATATGTTACAAACTTAGATAGTGATTCATCATAGTTGCAATGTATATAGTAGGCGAAACTAGAAGGGATGTGTTTATGTGTATATTGATTTTCTTTTAAAGGTTCTAAAATTGATTCGAAATCAGCGTAAATAACAAACGGTACGCTTAATTTGCAGTGATAATTTTTAAATGTTAGATACTTTTGTTCTTTTGTTGGTAGTTTTATTATTTTTTTCTCACATCCCACTCTAATGTGTAGCTGATGTTTGGCTTGACTTGTAAATGGGTGTAAGCATTTATCACAAAAGAAAACTTGACCGTTATGTTTACTAATTTGTGAGCTAATTAATCGAGATAAGTTTTTTATCCAAGAGTAGTGAGCTCTAGAATTTTGTTCATGATATAGTAAATTGACATGATGTTTACCTGTTTTTGATGATATGTACAATGGTTTAATAGTTTGTTTGGTTTCTATACCGTACACGTTAACACTGATATTGTTTAAAGTTTCAAATCGCTTAATGTCTTTAATAGTCACCGGTCGGTTGATGTCACGAGTCTTAAAAACAGATTCAAAGTGCGGGTATGATGTTATACGTTCTGAGTGTTTATCGGCAGGATACAATGCAGATGCCACTGCCCAAAAAAAACAGGCATTATCATTATTTCTCACGTTGACACAAGCACGTTTCATTTTTATCCATTGCGGTAGTGGTATGTATGATGAAGCGCCTTTCAAGGGTTTATATTTGTTTATATTAATATCTAAAAACTCAATTTTCTCCAAAGCCCAACCGCTATCACGCTCTTGAAATTCCTCCAATTTGCATAGCACTGCAGATACCGTGTTGTCATAAAACTGTTCTAAATTCGATGATTGTTCTAGACAAACATTCTTCGTATTAAATGACTTTAAGTCACGAATTACTTCATCGTGTGTAGAAGTAATGATAAAATTGCAAAAAAATTCAAAGTTTGCTTTAATTCTTTCATGAATCTCTAACTCTGTTTGAAGTACTTTAATTATCTTAGGTCTAACTTTGTTAAAATACTTTTTGAGATTCAAGTGTTGACAGCCGTTGACGCGATATGTAATGATTCGACACTTAAATGTTGAATCAACCACGTAAACGAAATAATCTCCATAATCTTGATTACATAAACGTTTATGACGTTTTGATCTTGAATGTGCTACAAGTTGATTGGATGCAACACTTATTCCACAGAACGGACAATCATACATTTTTATTTTTATTTTAAAACTTTACTTCACTTCTTTACACACTCACACTACTTTTATAATGTCATATTAGAAAATCAACTGCAACATATATATATATCGTCTTTATGTTGATAAAAAAACAAGCTTTATGTTTCATATCTAATTTATTAAACAGGAAACCACAAAAATGTTATCTATGTTACTACATAAAAGTGTTATCTAAGTTACTACACAATATTATTTTTATCAATCCAACTCTTTTCATTTATACCAAGCCATTTTACATAAACTTTATTCCCCTTACGTTTAAGCACTTTTTCCACTAAATAAATGTTGTGATATTTCACTTTTTGCAATTCTTCTTCGTAGAAGCATCCGGAAATGGGTTCTTTTCTTTCATCTCGGAGTAAGTAGGTGGGTGGATTTGTGTTCTGTGCTTTTGCTATTTGAAAAATTTCTGTGCTCCAATTACCTGTGTATCCTTTAGCAAAAGCTGATTTATGTTTGCTGATACGTACGTATTGCCCAACCTGGAATTTTGGTCGTCCTTTTATTTTTATATGATTGTATGGTCCAGTTAGCAATTTATAAGCGTTGGTGAGTTTTACATTCACTGGTGCCATACCGATGGTGCGATGTATTTTGTTATTATATTTTATTAATATTTCTCTCAGGTGTATAATCCAATTATAGTTTCCGTTTAGGCTAAACAGTTGCCATAACCAATGTTTTAAGGTTCTAATTAGTCTTTCCGCTATAGACGCCTTCTTGATGCTAAATGTAGAGTAATGATTAATAGTGTAATGTTTCATGAGTGTTTGAAACTTATCATTATAAAACTCTGTTCCATTGTCAGATTGAATATTTTTCGGTTTTCTTGAAGTTTCACTTAAAATAGCTTCCATTGCTTTAGCTACTTCATCACCTTTTTTACTTCTCAGGGGTTTAGCCCATGCATATTTAGAAAAAGTATCAATACAGATTAGTATATACTTATAACCTCTGTTTTCTCTATAATATTGTTGTAAGTCGATAAGATCAATTTGCCACGTATCATCAAATCCCTTTTGTATAAAGCGTCTACGTGAAAAATTCTTGCGAGCATACCTGTGCACCTCTTTCACTACTTGAGCTTTCCCACTTAACTCAAGTTTTGATGTCATGATGAAGTCTAATGTTTTACAGCTGATGATGTAGTTGTCTGTTTGTACAATTTGTCAATTCGCTCCTTTAAATCATTAAAATCTTTTGTAAGGTTTTTCTGTTTTAACAATACAAAATTGTGCATTTCTTCTATTTGTCCTTTAGTCACTACATCATTCTTGTGAACACCTCTTCGAACGTTAGTCAATCGTTTATCACAGCAATCAACAGTATGTTTTTCTATTATTATATTATCACCACCAGCTATATTAACACGATATTCTTCACTTTGAAGGTACTGTCCAAACTTGTTAACAGGCATTCTTATTATGATTAAGTTACGTGGTGTAAACGTGTTTTATAACATTAGTGATTCAGTTTGGTTATACTGCTACTTTACAATGATTCCAGCTTCAATAAGTTCCTCTATAATAGAGTTGATTTCATTTGCATGACTTGTATTTCCAGCATTCTGAGAAGCTATCAATAGGCGTAATCGGTTTACCAATTCATTTGGATTATCCCAGTAGATGTAATCAGTGTTTGGATAAAACTCTTTTTGAATCAAGATTTTACCACTGTCCAGGTTACCTCCTCTTATTATTTTATGTTTAATAAGATGTGGTTTGATGTATGCATTATACTTTATACTTTTATCACCTTTAACTTGACCTGTTGGTGTAAATCCTCGACGGTATGCATTCGTTTCATTTAAAATATTCATATAATTATGTACATCACTATCTTTAATACGTTTTTCATTCAGGTTTTTTTTGAAAATTAATTCAATCAAACCAGGTGTCATTTTGATTGTTTTGTTTTTTATTTGCAATACATCATTATCGCTAATTTTTATCATACTATCTCCAATGTACATTTTATCATCTTGCAAGTATGCACCAAATGGTATTTTCACCTCTGAATGTAGGTAATTTACATATTTCGAATTATTTATTTCATCCAATGGGTGTTTTTTAGTTTTTTCTCCCTCTGTTCTAATAGTACTTGTTGATGGATGTTCAACATCACCTTCATCATCATCATCATCATCATCAATATCATCTTCATCATTGGCTGAAAACATGCTTTGATCACTCATATTCACGTCATCTTCTGTTTGTCTTACATTAGGGGATAACTGTTTAGGTTCGTTTTTTATTCGTTTCTGAAGCTTGAACTTTGGTAGTAGTAATGATGTTGTTTGTGGTGTTATTTTTCTCTCACTCTCTTCAAATTTGTTTGATGCTAAGATTTTAAGAGGGTTAGTGATTGGTTCAAACGTTTCTTCTAGTGTGGAAGTCAGCAGAGACTTGTTTTCTTTTAATGCTTTCACTTTTTTTTTAACAGAGTCGACTGATTGAATTAATTTACGTTTTAGGTTTTTATCACCTAACATCTGTTCTACAGTAGATGTCATTGTGATGTGTCACACAATCGTTAAAAACATATGTTTATATAATATAGATTTGAATATCATCAGAGAGTGTATGAACAAGCTCTAAGTAATCGAACCATTTTCGTGTTTTAACCAACCCAATCATTAGAGCAGTCAATTTTAAACAGACTGAATATCAGACAGTTTTAAATTATTATAAAGTTGTCAAATCCTTTACGATACCGTCCCTTATTAATACTTCTATCCTTATCAATCACTAAAAACGAATATTTTTCTTTCCAAGAATGATGACAAAGGTTTTGAAACGTTTCCCATGTCATATCTGTGTTTACATGATCATCATAGATATGTCTTAAATTTAAATCATCTTGTTTAAACCAATTGTTTAGGTATTTTGCTATATGTTTGACATAGATAAAAACAATCAAGTCCTCTATGACGTCCCATTGAAAAGTACTGACGTATAGTATCTTGATCTTCTAGAGCAACATCGTCGAATATAATTACACTATTTTCTTCGGCATCTTCTGGTGGAATTACTTGACTTTTGTCATTATATGAAAAAAATAATAAATTTTCCACTCTTTTGAGTATTTCACTTAAAAACAAGTACTTAGGCTGTTGCAGAGATTTTGAATACAGATAAACATTAAAAAATTTAATACCATTGGGATCTAAAAGCAGCGATAACAAAACATTAGTTTTACCACAATTAGATGGTCCGCAGATAAGACATCGTATAGTATTCGGTAATAATATACCGTTTCTGTTGTTGTGGTTTACATTCTTTGTGGACCAATCTCGTATTTTTAGACGTGTGTTTTGTCTTATAAACTTCATTCTAGTGTGAACATTAGAAGGTGGTGGACTTTTATTTATTCTTGTTATCACAATGTATTCTTACTCCAAATCAACTTTTGAACCGTCAATGGAGGACTTAAAAAATATTCCCAAATCATTTTTATTGAATTATTGTGCTGATAAACTAAAATATTGGCAACATAAATTACCCATACATCTACAAAACGATCCTGATATTCAAAAACATTTCATATGTCACTTACATCCTGTGAAATCCCATTCTGATGATGTTGATGAAACATTACTTGATGTACCTTGGTTCATAAGGAGATCATGTCCATATTGTGAACAAGAAAAAGAAAATGTAAATAATCAAAACACATATAATTTAGAAAATAGAAAGGGAGAGACTTATGAAGATGAAGAGATAAAAGAGGAAAAAGATGAGTACATCCATTGTAACTGTGATTGTAGTATAAAATATCTAACATCAAAGTGTGTCGGTGATTCTTCATGCGATATTTAATATGATAAGTCATACAAACTCATTTAGTAACAATCGGAAAGCAAAGGTGAGAGCAGGTGCTGGATTTATTAATAATTTAATTAATAATCTACCCTTTGAACTTCATCTCCCCGGTTACAATTATTGTGGTCCAGGAACAAAACTATATAAACGATTAGCTCGTAATGATAAGGGTATCAACCCATTGGATGAGGCGTGTAAAATACATGATATAGCATACGCTCAAAACCCTTCTCATATCGAAAATAGACATAGAGCTGATTTAGAATTGGCAACTGCCGCCGACCAACGTTGGCGTGATCCTTCAGCCAAGCTACCGGAGCGATTAGCTGCCCTTGCTGTTAATAAAATTATGAAGTTTAAGGTTAAGCGTGGTATGGGTGTGTCTATTAAAAAAGTAATCAATCAGAGCAATAATGCTATGAAACGTTACATTCGAGAAGCTAAAAAAGGACGGAGGGGAAAACTTTCCAACAATACTCTTCTCAAGATTGCTGTGAAAGCAGCTAAACAATATTCAAAGGGGAAAGTGATAAAACATGCGCGCGTCATACCACTACCAAAAAGAGGGGGATTCTTACCATTTTTACCCTTAATAGCAGCTCTGGGTGCTGCCGGATCATTAGCTGGTGGCATTACCACAGCAGCGAGAAATATTTATGAAATGGCTAAAAGAAAAAATATTGATAGTAGCAGCGGTGGGAAGGTGATCGGTAAAGGATTGTATTTAGCACCATACAAACGTGGTATGGGTCTTTATCTTACTCCGTTTGTAAAAAAAAAAAACTAGTATTGCCAAAGAGAGCACTTACCGACAGAGACATCCTAATGTGTGCGAAGAGAGAAAAAATACCCTATTTCAGAGGTGTTTTTATGCGTGATGATTTTTCAACTATTAAACCACACTACAATGAAACAGGGGTGATAAACTTAGACAGTCGTAGTGGTGATGGAACTCATTGGTGTGCCTATATCAAGAAAGGGAACCATTGTATATACTTTGACAGTTATGGAGACTTGAGACCGCCTGCGGAGTTTATACGTTATATGAAAAGTGCTGGTAATAATGTTCATATTGAATACAACTATAATTGTGTTCAAAAATTTAATGCTAAGAACTGTGGTCATTTATGTCTTACATTTCTCCTAAACTGTGACTTTTTTAGTAATAAATAGAAGTGTATAATAAACATTTGTTTTATTCAAACTTTTCCTCTCAACTTGGAGTGACTAACAATGACTTCGTTTACAATTAGTATTAACGGTAATAAATCAGAGTTAATAGTGGATTTTTTTCCAGCTCTAGAGCTCAATGTCAACCATGATTCATACGAGTGTGCTTTGGTGTATTTTAAAACATTTAACTCTATTCCTAACGTGGATAAGAGCAATAATCTTTTTCATTATGGTGATAACATAATAGAGATACCTGAGGGTGCATACGAGTTGAACGACATTATTCGCTATTTAAATCAAGAGATGCTTAAATTTCATCAAAATAATGGGATGAATCTTATCGATCTACAAATCAATACCAATACGTCCAAGTGCATGGTATTTTCACCCAAATTAGACGTTCACTTTAACAAAGAGAACAGCATCGGTTCCCTCTTTGGTTTCTCACCAACCGTTCTCAAAGCGGGTGTTGTACACTGGTCTGATCAACCGATAGATATATTGATAACAAATACTATAAGAGTGGAGTGCAGTATAGTCGATGGATCATTTATCAATAACGAGTCATCTCATGTGATACATGAATTCTCACCTACTGTTCCACCTGGATATCAAATTATAGAATCACCTTCAAACATTATCTATTTACCTGTTAAAAAAACCGATAACATTCAACGTATTGTGGTTCGTATAGTAAACGAACGTGGAAACTTGGTGAATTTCAGAGGTGAGAACATATCCATTCGTCTTCACATTAGAAAGACGGTAAAATGATTGTATATAAAAATGGGAGTAACATCACCGCAAAGCATAGTCAAGTGCAGAGTCTTGACACGAAAACTAGTATAAAGCAAGAAAACAAGAAACTGACGAGAGAAAATATTAAATTCTTGCAGAATATTGGATTTAAAATATGTCCTCATCATCTATCTTAGACATTGGAGGTGAAGTGGAATTCGATGATCGAATAGAGAGTCTACAGTTTCATCCCTTTAATCCATACATAGATTCGTTTAAAAATAACGATGAGATACGTATTTGTATTAATCGTCAAGACTTAATAGTGTTACCGTGTCAAAGCCAACTTTTGATTGAGGGTAAAATTAAGAAGGATTCTGTTTTCGTCAACAATGGACCTGTTTTCCTATTTCAAGATGTGCGTTATGAACTGAACGGAGTGGAGATTGATAGATCAAAGAATTGTGGCATTACAACCACCATGAAAGGTATTCTCTCCTACGGCAAAGAGAACGATTACGCTCTGGAGAATGCTGGATGGAATTTAGGAACTATAAAACCTATTGAGGATGGTGACTTTAGTTTCTCAATACCTCTATCACATTTGTTAGGATTTGCTGAAGATTATAGACGAGTTATTATCAATGCAAAACATGAGCTAATTCTTAATCGTAGTAATACGAACGTGAACAGTGTAATCATCAAGGATGTAACTAAACATGTAGATATTGAAATAAACCGTATAGTATGGCGAGTGCCCATCATGAAAGTTTCTGATAAGGAAAAACTGCGACTGATGACGTATGTTGAACGAAATATCCCAATTCCAATAGCTTTTCGCATGTGGGATTTGTATGAATATCCATTACTTCCCAGCACTCAGAAACATGTGTGGAACATTAAAACCAGTTCTCAGTTGGAAAAACCACGATTTGTTATAATTGGTATGCAGACAGGTAGAAAAAATGATGAATCTAAAGATATGAGTACGTTTGATCATTGCAACTTATCCGATTGTAGAGTATACTTAAACTCTCAATACTATCCATACGACTCGTTTGCAGCGGATTTTGAAAAGGGATCATTTCCACTATTGTATGATGCCTTTGTTAATTTCCAACAAGTTTACTATAATCGTTATAATATGAGTAGTCCACAAATAAATCTCGCACATTTCAAAACAAAATATCCACTATGCGTCATAGATACATCGAGGCAGTGTGATACTTATAATGTTGGTGGTGGTATAGATATAAAAATAGAGTTGAACTTTAAAAAGAATGTTCCAGCAAACACTACAGCATATTGCCTCATTATCAATGACGTCCTGTTTAACCACAACATCCTCACTGGAGAGGTTCGTAAAATTAATTAATCAGCGAGTCAGATCAGTTCCAAGTCTTCGTTGAACAAATCGTCTCTCTCAGTGTGACAAAAATTAATTATTCAAATTATAAAATGTCATTTGAAATGCAGAGTTGTGAGTTTAATAAAATATCATTTAAAATTGATAACTCTCTGTTTTTATATTTATTTATAAAATTAGAACGACTGGGTAATAAAATTGAAACAAGCGTTAATATAAAGTTCAATGAATGTTGTGAATTCACGATGGAAGAATGGGAGAAAATATTTATAAATCACTCGGAAGAAATAAGTAATTTTTTTAAAGCAAATACTTCATCATCTGCAGCAAGGATATCAAATATAAGCGATCGTATCAAACCGATTGTGAGTGAAGACTTTCCATTACTTCAAATAGAGAGTGGTGAAAATTGTATAGTGTTACATTTGCATCCAATACAGTGGAATCGAGTTCTTGTTATTAAAGACAGTATAAAGTGCCGATTTAATTATTTTAAAAAATTAAAAATGTCTTATTCCAATAGAATTAACTTCTTTGCAAAATATTTTAAGTTTAGAAAACCATCAAGTTTTAATGATATATATTGTATAATTGATAATGTAAGCGATGATGAAAGTTTTATAGACGCTGATCTTAAAAGTGAAGCGATAGAACTTTTACTGAATACCTTCTTATTATTGTAAATATTTTTTGATGGTTATTATGTTAATGTGTTTTTTACGGGGAACCTATTATATGTTCATACTTAATTCATATGTTAATCTTTGTATAGTAATAAATTGAGAAAAGTTAAACAATAAAACAATAATAATTAAAAAACGTTTTTTATTTTATTACACTGACAACAATAGCATACAATGATTAGATACATTTATAAAAAAATATACATTGATTAGGTACATATCTTAATAATAGCATACAATTATTACATTTAGTAAAAACATAAAGTGATTACACTTATCATCATTATATTATTTTATTGATGTTTGATACCATAAAGCAAATGCCTGCACCTCCACTCCACTGCAGTGACACATTCTCGTAGTTTTATTAGTCTGAAAGTGTGTGTGTCTATTACAATTTTTTAAATAATCTAATTTAAATTCCGCAATAATTTTTTCCACTTTGGGACAACCTAGCGTTTCTAAATTAATATATTTAAATCCTAATCTTGACAAAAGTTGTTTTTCTATACAACCTCCTTTATACGCCCACATTATTTCACTGTTACAGTTTAGATTTTTTAAAATTTCCAATAACTTACTATAAGATATGTCCTCAGCATAATTTTTAACCGGCAATCCATGTACATATCTTGTACAATAATTGAATTGTGGTAAATTATTGTTAGTTATTATCCATTCTGGCAAAGAAATATGTAACAATGATACTTTATGGTTACAAACATCATAAATTCCTACTTCTTTATAAAAAAAACTAGTTTTTATGTTAAATCCATCTATATCCAAAATATATCTTACATTACACATCTAATATATAAAATTCTCGTGTCACAGTTTTCGTTGCCATACTCCTCCGAAACGGCTTGACCGATTTTGATG
>DWPD01000035.1:0-13215 GCA_018251475.1 Euphyes dion | reverse complement strand
AAAGTGATAAAAAGTGGTGAAGTATGGGCTGGCAGGCCAGCACAATTCTTCAAAAAAATGTCAGATGAGGAAATTAAACATATTACACAATCTGCACAAAATTATATCATGCTGATGAAAGAATATAAGGCTATATGCTAGGTTGAGAAATCTTCAGCTCTGATGCACATTCTACGTTAACTACTTCAAAAGCTTCTTCAACTATAGAATGCTTATCAATATAAGGCTCAATCACTTTTTCAACTCTAGTTTGCTTATCAATATGCTGATTAATAAAACTACCTCTGACTAGAATATTCTTTATTGGCCAGTTTGTTTCTGTTGGAGTACCTGATAATCTAGCTGCAAATTTTATCGGTGCTGACGTTAGAAAAAGAGATATAGTATTATTTGAATTAAGATAGAAGTTTACATGATCTTTACAATCTTTTAGATTTATATCTCCCGGAAAATCTGATATTTGAGATTGTATATTTGCTTTTATGAAGTTCATCCGGCCGAATTTTTCAGTAAGTATCCCTACCTCTTTTGGAACTTCTAATGGGATGATAATATCATTGCTAATTCCATTTTCTTCTTGAGAAAAAAGTTCAGTGTATGCTCCTTTTTTTCTGTGTTTCTCAAAATACTTAGGAAAATACATATTAAGGTATTCAGAGTGTAGCTCTATACGATTTTTCTGGTCATCCTCTAGAGTAAATGTGTATTTACCACCATTTTGCTTAAGCTCGCACAATTTAAATTTACTAAGGTCAGAGTCTGGAAATGGCTTTTCAATTTCAAAAGCAAGTGTAAGAGTGTGCGTTGTGTGATCAAATTCATTTTTTTCTTGTAGACCATCTTGTAGACTATATGTACTTATTTTTTTCATATTCCTTTTTTTCTCTATTAGCATTAACTTCCTGTTCATTAAAACTTTCAACAGCATAAAAAAATTCTTCTTCATCTAGCTCTTCTCCTGTTAGAGCATCCTCAAACACATCCTGTTAATCCTCTAAATCAATTTCATTACCTTTCGTTTCTATTTTATTCTCTATACTTATTTTTTTTGTATGGTCATTTCCATTGCTAGCAGTTGTTTGATGATGTGTATCGTTAGTTTGAAAAAATCTCTTTACTTTTGATATTAAGCTAATCCATGAAAGTCTGACTTGATTAAGTAGCCATTTAAAACTCTTTATTGTTTTACCTCAATCTAATTACTAAAAATTGTAACAGAATAAATTAAATATGTCAATAAGATACACAAATTGTACTAACTGGGAATTAGTGGCAGCACTTAACATCTGTGTAAATTTTGACATAGGCGTTTTCTGCATTTTAACCAAATCAGTAAAGAGAACACCATTGATATTCTCCTTTTAGAAGCAACTTGAATAAAACTGATAAAGTTTGAATTAAAGTGTGATTAGGAAAGTGAGTGATGAGAACTCTTTATTTGGACTTCTTTTGATTCATCTATTTTAGTATTAGGTCTTAGTGTTGTGTGTGTAGCACCACCAGCTACGAGTGCAGATGCTGTAGCTATGATAATTATTGCTAACATACTTAGTCTAGTTGTGTGCTGAAGTATAGTATTTGCTATCAGTCCAACAGCAAGACCAACACCAATAACAGCAGTGTACAACATTATCGAATTTGAATCAGATACGTAATTTGTGAGCTCTTTGGAACACTCTTTTGCTAATCCTTTTACTGCTCTCTTGAGTTTGTTTTGATCTTCTTCTGTTCCAGTACCTGATTTTAGTCTCTTACATAACTCTTGTATTTTTTCACCTTGTACTTCTGCCAGCTTTTTTAGCTCCGTAGACAATTTCTCTATTTTTGTTCCTTTCAATTCTACTATTATTTTCTTGAAACATGGCATCATTATTTGCTCTGTTTCTTCTTCTACTTGATTTTTTAATGCTATTATTTTATTCAATTGTTCTTCTGATATTTCAGTGTCTTTTTTTAGTTCCACTGTAACCTTTGTTTTTTCTAGCTCCGATATTACGTTCATTAATGCGTGAAATGCACTCCATAGCTTTTCACCAGAATTCTGACTCCGCTTTGGTGACATAGACTGACTGCCTTTGAACTTTTTTGGTGATATGGGCTGATTTTTACCATCTTTAAGCTTTTTTGAGTTTTCACCAGCACTTACTTTAACCATAATAAACCTCGCATATTAAATAATGCTATTACATAATATCTTTAAAGCTTAAGGTCAAATAGTATCTTTACATAATATAACTCATAAACAGAAAATTTTAGTGTAAATTGACATATTTACTTTGTGCTATGGTTTGAGATAGAATAACAACTTGCTTCAAATATGGAAAGGCAGTACAACTCTATAATCAAGTTACTGAACTCTCATTTACTCCTCTTTTTTTGTAAAACAATCTACAATTTATTAGAAGATCTTCAGATAGACGTTGATCATTGGTTGCGTTTTTACAGTGAGACAAGACCTCATTCTAGTAAATATTGTTATGGCGATGTAGACTTTCCTGAATAGAAAACATATTGCTTTTTAGAAAAATATTGGTAGCATTACATTAAGAGACTGATATTAGTTTTCAATTTTTCTGTTAGTTAATTCTTGCTTGCTAGGTTAAGTTGTGTCTGGTAACCATAATGGCAAATCTTGTTAATTTGAGGCGTGGATTTTAGCCTCTTTCATCCTTACATTAGTTACATATTCTTTCGCAGAGGGCTAATGAATTTATTAGTAAAATTCAGTAATTTATAACTGACAATGAGAGCTGTTAATTAGCAACTCACTTTAAATAAGTTACTCAACTGTGACAGATTTAGCTAAATTTCTCGGGCAATCTACATCTAACCCTTTTTTTTCTGCAATAGAATAAGCAAGAAATTGCATAGCAACACTGTAGATAATTGGAGAAACAAAATTGTCAACTTCTGGAAGTTGCACCACATCTATGCAAATTCCCTTTAAGAGCGGTGCTCCTTGCTTATCACTAAAGGCAATTACTTTACCTTTTCTTGCAATAATCTCTTGTATATTGGATAGCGTTTTAAAGAATAAATTATCGTAAGGAATAATTGCGATAACAAGTACAGTAGAGTCTATCAAAGCGATAGAACCGTGCTTCATTTCTCCGGCTGCAATACCAATTGTGTTGATATATGAAAGCTCTTTTATCTTCAATGCACCTTCCATTGCAACTCCATATGAGCTTCCTCTCCCAATTATAATTATATTATTGTGCTCTAATATACTGCCTGATATATGTTGTATTTCCATCACATTCAAAACATGCTCTACATGTTCGGGAATGGAATTAATAGCACCGCTTAGTTCCTTTATCCTCTCTCTACCCAGTATACCTTTTATTTTTCCAAGCTCTACAGCAAAGCATGCTAAAATTGCAAGCTGCGTAGAAAAGGTTTTTGTCGAAGCAACACCAATCTCAGGTCCAGCAAGAGTATGCAATACAATATCTGAGGCTTTTTCTATGCTGCTATTAAATGTATTAATTATGCTAATGATCATTTGTTTCTGCAATCTCGCATAACGTAGTGCTTCCATAGTATCTGCAGTTTCACCAGATTGAGAAATGAATAAGCCAATACTACCTTCTTCGAGCTTGACGCTGCTATACCTAAATTCTGACGAGATTTCTAGATATACCCGAATTTGAGCAATACTTTCCAGCCAACACTTTGCTATTAGTCCAGCAAAAAAGGATGAACCGCATCCAACTATAGTAATGTAACCTAGTTCAGAAAATAATTCTTTGTTGATTTCTTTATATTGTTTATAAAATTGATTTATTGTTTTGTTTAATGCATACGGTTGCTCAAAAATTTCTTTTAGCATAAAGCTAGGGTAACCATTTTTACTAATTAGAAAATTTCTTGGACTGCTATTTTCTGTTCTGCGTTTAACTTGTATACCATTATTATATATACTGAATTCGTTAGATTTTATTACTGCAATATCATTATCTTCTAAATGCAATATTTTTTCTACAAATGAATTCAAAGTATTAGTATCAGAAGCAGCAAACACTTTATTACAGTTATATCCCATTGCTAAAGGCAAATTTCTTTTTGCAACAAATAAAGTATCTGGATATTCTGCAAATAATAAAGCCAAAGCAAGTGAACCTTGTAAATTGTTTAGACACTGTAATATAGAATCAACTGGTGATAACCCTTCATCAAGATATGAAGTTAATATGTTTGGTATCACTTCTGTATCAGTATCGGTGTGGAAAGATACTCCCTTTTCCTCCAGATCCTTTTTTAATATATTGTAATTTTCAATTATGCCATTATGAGCAACAACAACATTATTTATATAAATGGGATGAGCATTTTTAAGATTTGGAGCTCCATGTGTAGCCCAACGAGTATGTGCTATACCAACTTTGCTACTAGATATCTTGCTCTCATGAACAACTTCACACAATCTTTCAACTTTACCTTCTGATTTTTTTACTTCTATCTTACCTCTATTATTTATAATTGCTATACCTGAAGAGTCATAACCTCTGTATTCCAATTTTTGCAACGCGGTTAGTAAAGTTGGTATTACTGAATCACCGCTACTTACTATACCTAATATTCCACACACTTCTTAAATTATGAAGCATTTTTGTCTTTTTTACTTTCCTCTAGTTTATTTTTCTTGCCATTCTTTTCAACTTTGCTTTTTTCAATAGATTTAGCTACTGGCTTTTGAATTTCTTTATTTAAGATTTCAGATATAGCAGACTTTAGGATTTTTATTTCAATTTTTGGTGCTATTTCTAGTATTAGTTGTGCATTTACTTCGTCAACTTTGTTTACTTCACCTATTATTCCACTAGAAGTAATAACCGTAGCACCACGTTTTATTTGATCTATCATCCTTCTATGTTCTTTTAGTTTTTTGTGATTGGGGCGAATAATGAGAAAATAAAATACTACAAATATTAAAATGAGTGGAATAAAGCTAGCAACAGATGCTGATACATTTTTAGTCGCATCTGCCGCAAAAACCTCAGAAATGAACATATTTAATCCCAATTATTAACGATAAAGTTAAATAGATTAAGCAGCAATTACAATATCATGTCAAGTCTCTGAAAGAAATTAATTCAAATTAATAAGAAACTTAAGGAATTTTAAGGTGTTTCTGCTGTAATGGCGGGAGTGATGAGACTTGAACTCACGACCTCATGCGTGACAGGCATGCGCTCTAACCAACTGAGCTACACCCCCCATTGCTTTTTAACGTTTGCAATCTTAAAGCTAATCAACGTGTTGCTACTTGTCAATATTTTTTGTTTGCGCTTTTTTGTCTTTTTTATTACTATGTAAATAACTTAATTTCACACATGGCTTATGCAAGTAGTCCCGTTAGGGTTATGCCATGGAGGATAAACTATTTGGAGGAGTAAATATGACAAATTTGCCTAAAGTCACTATACGTGATTTAGCTGAATCTGGTGTGCATTTTGGCCATAAAGTTAGTCGCTGGAATGCGAAAATGGCCCCATATATATATGGTGTACATCAACAGAATCGTATACACATAATAGACTTACGAAAAACATTACCATTGTTAGAGGCGGCGATGAAAGCTTTATACGATGTTGCATCTCAAGATGGTCGCATTTTATTTGTTGGTACGAAATTTCAAGCTTTAGATATTGTTGCAAGTGAAGCGGTTCGTTGTGGTCAATATTATGTAAATGATCGATGGCTTGGTGGTATGCTTACTAATTGGAACACTGTTTCTTCTTCGATAAAAACTTTGATACAATATGAGAAAATATTAAATGATGAAGATAGTATCTTAACAAAAAAAGAATTAGGAAATATTGAAAAGAAAAGAAAAAAGCTTGATAAAGAATTGGGTGGCATTAGAGAAATGGGAGCAGTTCCTGATATTTTATTCATTATTGATACTAACAAAGAGCATATAGCGGTTAAAGAGGCTAAAAAATTAGGTATTCCTGTAGTTGGAGTACTTGATACCAATTCTGACCCAGATGATATTGCCTATCCTATACCAGGAAATGATGATTCAAGAAAATCAATAGAGCTCTACTGTAAATTAGCTGCTGATTCTATATTAGCCTGAATAGAGTCTAGTTTGACAAGGTCTAGAGTTAAGGATGATGAGCTTATTCAAGAAAAAGAAGGGGGTATTGTGCAAACTAAAAAGAAGCGTATGAAGGATGAAACAGAAAGGGAGGTAATAGTAAGTAAATGAAGATGGATTCAAGTAGTATAAGGGAATTACGCGATAGAACAGGGCTTGGCTTAAGCGATTGTAAGAAAGCGTTAGAAGAGTGTGATGGTGATATTAAGAAAGCCGTTGATAGGTTACGTACAATAGGATTTGCTAAAGCTGACAAAAAGTCTGATAGAGTAGCTTCAGATGGGCTTATTGCTATGTGCTTGGCTAAAAATTATGGTGTATTGGTTAAAGTTAATTGTGAAACTGATTTTGTTGCTAGAAATGAGAAGTTCATAGCATTAGTTTCAAATTTAGCATCAATTGCTTGTCAAGAACGTTATACTAGTCTTGATGAGTTAAAAAATGCCAAATATGAAGATGTTGGTACAGTGCAGGAAGCTATTATGAGTGGTACATCGGTTCTTGGTGAGAAGTTAGAGTTAAGCAATCTTTGCTACCTAGAGACTGAGGATGGGATTATTGCTAGCTATGTACATGGTGATATGCATGGCTTAGGTAAGATTGGTGCTTTAGTAGCATTGCAATCATCTGGTGATAAACAAGAGATTGGAAAGCAAATAGCTATGCATGTAGTTGCTATGAAACCTGAAGCTTTATCTATAGATGATTTAGATCAAGAAAAATTAAACAATGAGCGTTCTATAATTGAGGAGCAAGTAAAGAGCTTAAATAAACCTGAAGAGGTAGCGAAAAAAATAGTAGATGGACGAATGGCTAAATACTATGAAGAAGTTGTTCTGCTAGAGCAGAAGTTTATAAAAGATGATAAAATGAAGATTGCTGATTTTATAGAATCAAGTGCTGTTAAATTAGCTAATTATAAGTTACTTACTTTGGATGATGCAAATAAGTAACAAAACTTCAGAAGTAAAATACCCCAGAGTGTTATTCAAAATCTCTGGGGAGGCTTTGATGGGATCAAAGCTATTTGGCCATGATATGGAAGTGATAGATAAACTATCCAAAGACATAGTTGAAGTTTGTAATCTCGGAGTTCAAGTTTGTATTGTTGTTGGTGGTGGGAATATTTTTCGTGGTGCATCAGCATCTTTAAGTGGCTGTGAAAGAGCAAGCAGTGATTATATTGGAATGCTTGGCACTGTCATTAATGCTTTAATTTTGCAGAATTTTTTAGAAAAAAGCTCTATAGTTTCTAGGGTATTATCTGCTATACCTATGACTACCATATGTGAGCCTTATATAAGAAGGAAGGCTATTCATCATTTAGAAAAAGGTAGAGTTGTCATTTTTGCAGCAGGTACAGGTAACCCATTTTTTACCACAGATACAGCTGCAGCTCTACGTGCTGTTGAAATGAATTGTGATGTTATTCTAAAAGGTACGCAAGTAAGAGGTGTATATTCTGCTGATCCAAAAAAAATGAGGATGCTGTGATGTATGATAGGCTTTCTTATACAGATTTGCTAACTCGTGATTTAAAAGTTATGGATGCATCAGCAATTTCACTTGCTCGTGAGAATTCTATCCCGATTATAGTTTTTTCTTTAAAAAGAGAAAAAATGGTCGATATTATTAAGGGTCAAGGTACTTTTACTATAGTCTCAGATTATAAACATTAGGTAATTTATGTTAAACGAAATAAAAGCTAAAACAAAAGAAAGAATGCTAAAAACTATTCAGTCTTTTCATGATGATATGAAAGGTGTACGTACTGGTAGAGCTAACTCATCATTACTTGATGGTATAGTTGTAAATATCTATGGTGGTCATCAAAAACTGAACCAAGTTGCAGGCATTTCAGCTATAGATAACAAAACTCTATCAGTTAAAGTTTGCGATGCTACTGTTATCGGTGAAGTAAAAAATGCGATAATCAATGCTAACCTGAATTTAAATCCTGTTGTTGAAGGAAATACTATACGTATAGTTCTTCCAGACTTAACGCAAGAAACTCGTGAAAAATTAGTGAAATTATTGCATCAATTTTCTGAAAATGCACGAGTTGCAATTAGAAATATACGCAGAGATGTTATGGAAGAAATAGAGGAAATGAAGAAAAATAAGGAAATCTCAGAAGATGATTTTCATGTTGCCAAAAAGGAAATACAAAACATTACTGATGATAATGTAAAAAAAGTCGATGATGACTTATCTATTAAAGAAAAGGATATATTGCATCATTAAGTTAATATGGAAGAATTTTTCAGTATTGAAAAACATAAGAGTATTTGATACAGGTGTAATTGTATGAATGCTGTGATTCAGATCTCATCATTACGCACACATTTGATCGTTATACCTTCTAAAATCTAGAAAAAAAGCTTTTCAGTTTGATTTTTATTACGATAATTAAGTTTACACTCTTGAACAAAAACGATGCTGAAACGCTTTTTCCTTATTTTTGCATTTGTATTACTCGTGCCACTTTCAGATGCTGATGCCAGAAAATATATCAGAATTGTTGGATCTTCAACTGTTTTTCCTTTTATCTCATTTGTATCTGAGGAATTCAGTCGTATATTTCCCTTTAAAACTCCAGTTGTAGAATCGATAGGAAGTGGATCAGGGTTCAAAATGTTTTGTTCAGGAATAGGGAAAGGCACACCAGATATCACCACTTCATCTCGCCCTATGAAGGAAGTAGAGAGAGAATTATGCAAAAGAAATAAAGTGAATGAAGTAATAGAGATCATAATCGGCTATGATGGAATTGTTATTGCAAATTCAAATCAAAGCCATAGATTTGATTTTACAAAAAATGACCTGTTTGAAACTTTATCTTCATATTCTGAAGACAATGATAGATTAGTAAAGAATAACAAGAAATTTTGGTCTGATGTAAATCAAGCTCTACCAAAAACAGAAATTAAAATCTATGGTCCACATCAAAATACAGGTACACATGAAACTTTGATTAATTTTATTATGCTTGATCAATATTCATGCATGAACTCAAGGATTTTCAAAGAGAATTATCAAGACCAAGAAAAAAGAAAGAAAGCATGTAGTAATATCAGAGATGATGGAAGGTATATAGAAGTTGGAATTAATGAAAACATAATAATACAAAAATTGAAGAGCAATAAAAATGCTTTAGGAATATTTAGCTTCAGCTTTTTAGCGAAAAACCAAGATGAGATTCAAGGAAGCACAATCGCAGGAATTGAGCCAACTTATAAAAATATATCATCGGGGGAGTATATGTTAGCAAGGCCTTTATATCTTTATATAAAGAAAGAACACTTAGATACTGTTGATGGATTAAGGGAATTCATTAGAGAAGTTGTAGACTCTATTAGTACTGAAGGTGGATATTTATCTAGGCTTGGCTTAATTCCACTTTCAAGCGAAAATATAAAAAAAGTCTTGGAAAAGGTTCGTGATATAATATGATGACTTTGATATTTTTTTATTCTGGATACTAGGTTAAAAATAGAACGTTTAAATTTCTTGTTTTTATTGTTATCATACTTAGATTTCCTAAGAACTTATTTACTACAAAATACAACAAGTTCTATTTATTTGAGAAAGTTGTGCGTCTTGTAGAACAGATTTTGTTGTAGGTTTCTCTGTAGCTATTTCAAGGTTTTCTTCTATGCTTTTTTGTTCTGTGTAATCTTTAACTTCTTGAATGAAATCTTCAAGCCACTTCTCACTACCTATCTTAGCATGTCGTTGTTGCTCACCTTTAAGAAGTTTTATTACAGCTGCATCTTGATTTTCAGGAGCTCTTTGATTTTTAAGCCACGAGTCACGAATATCAGGAGAAGCGTTTTTCAAATGAGCTTCAAAGGTTGCTTTTTTGTCTTTTGTACTTTCTTCTTGTTGATCTTGATGGAATTTAAGCCAGAAATCGCAAATATCAGGAGAAGCTTTATCCCAAAGAAGTTTAGTAATTTCTTTTATATTGCTCAGATCTTCTTGTTTCAATCTTTTACCATCACCGGTACGTAGTTTTTTAAGACCAACGTACAGAGGGTAAAGTAAAAGGGTAGTTTTGCTCGGTGAATGTATAGGTCTATTTAAAATCATTTCTAGATTTGTATCACAATCTTCTAATACTGCTTTAACTTTTTCAATTTTCAAAGAATTTATTGCCTCACATAATTTGCAATGAAGGGTACCTATTCTTCCTAAATTTTCCACTTTTTGCATAGCTCTATCACGAATATCATTTTTCTGATGAGATTCTTCATAAGTTCGTTTGGTAGCTTTTTCAGTGCACTTTCTATTATAATTCTCAATTTCTGGAATAAATTTTTTAACATCAAAATTTGAACTATAATTAGCTGATTTGATTGCACTATCACTCAAGAAGACACGAGTGTTTTTATCAGCTTTATCCCAAAATGCCTTAATGATATCTCCTTCTTGTTTTAAAATAGCAAAATCTAAGATAGTATAATTACCATCGAACTTACTCCTTAAAACCTTTTGTGTATAATCTATATTCTCCTCAGAATTAATTTTTTTGATTATGTTTAGGACTTCTCGAAGACTGCTATTCACAACTGCAAAACGTAATGAATTTTGAGTTGCTTTACGCTTATTCCATAAAGCATTAGTGTATTCATTAGCTTTCTGCTGAAGTGTCTGAATGATTTCTTCATTTCCTATGGATTTAGCAACATCAAAGATTGTACGACCACTCGAGAATTGGCTTCTGAAAACCTTTTGTATATTACTGTAAGAATTAATATTGAATATATTCTGGACCTCTTGAAGATTGTTATTCAAAATTGCAAAATATAATGATTCTTGAGTTTTAATAAGGCCACAATCTAATACCATACCCTACCTCTATCTCTTATGGCAAATTTAGCGCTATAATTATACGTATTTATAATCAAGTCAAGAGAAAAAATTAGCAAAGCGGTTGAAGTTTTAATAACATATAGCTTTCACGTTACTATCTATGGAAAATCTGCAAGTTTTACGTTCAATTGCGTTTATTGTGGGAATTTTTCTATTGTTGTTTGGTGTAGCAATGCTTATTCCTGCTATTACTAATAACCTAGATAAGGTTACGAATGGAAAAATTTTCTGGTTGGATTTATAGTTACCTGCATATTTAGTGCGATTTTTATTCTACTGGGTAAACTAAGTAGGTTACATGGAATGCCGGCAATTTTTGCGATTACCAGTTGTACCTGGATTGCATTATCTCTATTTGCAGCTATTCCATTTTATCTTGATAGTTTAAGCTACATTGATGCACTGTTTGAAGCAGTATCTGGGATTACAACTACAGGAGCAACTGTTCTAAGTTACATCGAGCAACAATCTCCGGGGATACTACTGTGGAGAGCAATGCTGCACGGTATAGGTGGTTTTGGAGTAATTACAGTAGGAATTGCAGTTTTTCCCATATTTAAAGTTTTGAGCTTAAGTAACTTGCTATATTCCGAATACTCAGATGCTATTAAAAAACGGCTACCGCATACGCGAAGCGTAGTGATACATATTACAGAAATATATTATGGCCTAATTTTATTATGCATACTTTCATATTATCTATCTGGCATGCCATTATTTGACGCAATATGTCACGGGATGTCTACCGTGTCAACTGGTGGATTTGCTAACTATAACGATTCTATAGGCTACTACAATAACCCTATATTGGAGGTCATAACAATTATCTTTATGATTTTAGGCTCTTTACCTTTTATGAGCTATTTAAAAATTATAAGACGATTAGACGTTTGTTATGATGAACAGGTCTCTTACTTTATTAAGATAGTTGTTATCTCATCTTTGCTTGCTTGTTTTTGGTTATATAAAAATTTTGACTTAGGAGTATTTTTATCATTTAGGTACAGCACATTCACCATTACCTCCTTTATCACATCAACTGGCTATGTAATGTGCAACTACTTGAATTGGAGCTTTATTTCAGTCTTAGCTTTCTTTTTAGCCTTTATTGGTGGATGTGGTGGTTCTGCTAGTGGTGGAATCAAAATCTTCCGTTTAGTCATTTTTCTAAAATCTATAAGGAATTACTTTAGCTCTTTATTAAATCCAAGTGAAAGCGATAGAGTAAAACTCAATGGTAAAATACTGGAAAATGATGAAGTTCAATCCGTCTTTACGTTTTTTGCGATTTACATGTTAACGTTCACTATATCATCAATAATGATGTCTTACTTGAGCAATGCGGACTTTATAACTAGCATCAGCTCTGTTTCTGCAATGCTTACAAATTCTGGCCCAGGATTTAGTAACCTAATAGGTCCTTCAGGTAATTATTCCTCCTTTAGTGGTGGAGTAAAGCTATTTCTATCGTTTTTGATGCTGCTTGGCAGGCTTGAAATATTGCCAATTTATTTTTGTATAGGTAGTTTATACTGGAAACTTTGCCATTCCAGAGTGTAACGCTAATTCAGGTTTACATTTAAATTCTATTACATATTATTATAAGTATTACAAAACTTTAAAGGACAATTATGGCAGTTATGCCAGATAAATGGATAAGGGAAAAGGCTGAAAACTCTAGAATGATAGAGCCTTTTGTGAATCATAAAAGCAGTAAGGGTGTTGTATCTTTCGGATTATCATCTTATGGCTATGATGCAAGAGTTAGTAATAAGTTTAAGATTTTTACTAATGTTAATTCAGCTATTGTAGACCCCAAGAATTTTTCTGAGAATAGTTTCATAGATAAGGAAACAGATGTATGTATAATCCCACCAAATAGTTTTGTACTTGCCAGCACGGTGGAATATTTTCGTATACCAAGGAATGTACTGGTAATTTGTGTTGGTAAATCAACTTATGCAAGATGTGGTATTATAGTAAACGTCACACCTTTAGAGCCTGGATGGGAAGGTCACGTCACACTTGAATTCTCTAACACTACTCACTCCACTTCCTGCAAAAATTTACGCTAATGAAGGAGCATGCCAGTTTGTATTTTTAAGCGGCGAAAGTGAGTGTGAGAAGTCATATGATGATATGAAAGGAAAATATATGAATCAACATGGTATCACTTTGCCGCTGGTGAAATAATCTGTAATTGCGGTAAATTTTTGATCATTGGCAGCCACTTC